>VDFB02338777.1:0-33567 GCA_007258455.2 Sequoia sempervirens | reverse complement strand
ATGACTTTATTGAACTTGATTTAGACCGACTCATGGAGAAAACTAATGATTACTTTAATCCTTAATCTAAAACACGAAATTCAAATTAATTATATTTTTCTTTTAAAAGAAATCCAAAATTAATTGTTGGAAATTAAACACTATTTTAAGAACAGAAATGAATTGTGAGGAAATGACGATTACTCTAGAAAACATAAAGACTTATCTCCATGAACAGATTTTCAGAAAACTCCAACTTCATCTTTCCATAAGTTCCTATCATCGCTTCTAATGATACTTAATAAATAAACACCAAACTTAACTACTTCGAACAACATCTAAATCCAATTAATCTGATAAACCTTATAATGATTTCGACAACTTAATCTAACCATAACAAACTAAAACTTGAAAAGTAATTCGAGCAGAAGTAACTATCCAGAATTAACATTCACTAAGTCAGAAAATGATTTAACAACTTAACAATTTAGAATTAACATCTACTTCAAATTTAATACTAATGAATCAAAAATAGAAAAACTTAAAAAAATACCAACACAAGATCATTCCAAAGGTTGAGTGGGCCCTACTCTTCCTTAGGTAAGATCCCTTAACACAGTGATTGAATTAACTCCTTGCTTTCATTCTCATTGATCAAAAGTAGAATGCATAACAAAGTATTGTTGTTGAATTTCATAAATCTAATTGAAATTATCTAACTCCTAACTAAATCCAAAACTTGGATATTTATCATAATATCCTTATTAGATTTCTAATATGGAATTAACTGCCAAGACTTAAGGTGACCAGACTAAATATTACAACAAAACTAAAACATAACTGAAACTAGACTAAAAAGAACTATGCCAGATTGGCATTGGAAGTAGAAGTTCCATAACTGACTAAAAAGAAGTTGATTTGGACTTGAGTGACTTATCATTCAACAGGGCCCATCTATGGCATATTCATTCATCATGATTAAATAAAGATTTTAACCATATCATCAATCCATAAAATACCCTATTAAAAAACCTTAAGAAAAGGATAACAATTATGGTAGTAAAAGATCAATGCAGCATAATTATTTCATCCAATATCATCATAAAGTAACACAATTAACATAAACCATTACTTCAAATTGTATACACCAAAAAATTGGTTTGGAAAATATTAATTAAATATTGATTATTTTGTTAGAAATCTTGAATAAGATTAAAAACCAGAATCTGAAAGAGAGATCTAAGCTACATAAACTAAAATGCAAATGAAAGAAAACCAACGATTCTGAGAGACATGCAAAATTAAGGAGAAAAAATTGCATTAAGAGCTCAAAGCAAGAGAATGGAAAAGTAACAACATAATGCATTCGATATTGATCAAAATACAAGCTAGGTAGCATGCTTATATAGACTAGAGAGAGGGAGGAGGTGGCAACACTGACCAATGAGGAGCAACCATCTATCATACTAAAGATAGTAAAGTTTCTTCCCAAGATAGCAAATGGATGCTCATATGTAGGAAGGTGACACCTCATAATCTTCTCACCTAATTAAACATGCTTTATTAACCTAAGCAAGCTTAAATAAATGTGTTGGAAAAACCTTATAATACGGAATAAAAAACCTACACTAACACCCCCCCTTAAGCATAGCTTAGGTGGGTACAAAGATGGGTCCTGACAAATCAAGCTTGATGAGGTACCCATGTACAATGAAATCCCCCCCCAAAGAGAATCCCCCCCATAAGAGGAATAGCCCCCCTAAATATAGAGAGAAAATACCCCCCCAAAATAGAGAGAGTAGAAAGAAGTGGAAGGAAAAAGAATCCCCCCCAAAGAGATCCAATGGTAGATGCTCGAAACTGTATGTAGAATATGGTCCACAATTGTTGAACAACATTCCTCCCTTTAGGAAGAAACACAACCAAAGGTGTATGCACACTTTCTCCCAAGTCTTGAAAGGAATATGCAGGAAGAAAGTGTAGAATGAATGAAGTCTCTGAAGTCGGCTCAAGTATCCCCATGTTGATGCTGAAAGCTGCCATAATCAAATCAGGGGTTCTAGGCCACACTGCTGAAGATGAAAAATCAGAATCTCCTAGAGACTGATGTAGAGCATAAGCCAAAGACTCAAGTACCTCATCTGAAGATGTCTTCTCCAAATGATGATCCAAGGTATCCACACTCATGTCAAACTATAGGGAATGATCATGTAGATAATGAAGAGGAGGGAAAAGTGTTCCCTCACAACAACTGAAGAAGAATCAACTTCATTATAGAGAAGATGAATATCATCAATAGTGTCTCCCAAATCTGCAATATGTGTCTCTATAAACAAGTTTGAAATACTTGTCAAGAGATCATCCAAAGTTGAATCTAAAAGACAATGAATGTCCTACTGCAAAGAATCACTGGAAACTTTCAAAGAAGCAACACTGGAATCTAAAGTAGCAACAGTAGATGGTGAAGGGGTATCAATGAATTTCAACCATATAAACCGATCATCCAATGAAGATATTTCCACTTGAGAAGAGGCATAATGAATCTCAATAGGTGCTTGGTCATCCAAGGAAGCATCACTTTCAGATGAAGATTCAATGTCTCCATACAATTGTTGGATGATGGTCCATGCAGTGAAAGGGCACTCAGTATGCTCAATATGATGCAAGATATCCTTAGATATAGTAAGACATATTAGTCCATAGACCATGTCATTGTTGTTAAACCATGCATTCTTTTTATCATAGTCGCTTGGCTCAGGAACGAGTCTTAGGAGATAGGGTAGTAGATCTTGCTCAAGGCAATGATTCTTTATCCCTTTCTTCCAAGAAAAATAGTTCTCTAAATTTAGCCTTACAACATATTTGTGAAATTCATTATTAATATCCATGATTAAACCCCAATAGTGGAACTTTATCTCAGTTCATGATTATATTTTTTTTGTATAATCCCCCCAATATTGATACAAAAATTCACTTTAAATGAATGAAAAATAAAGACATCAAGAGACACCTCCCCTTTTTCACTCAATCAAAGAAACCCCGCCAAGAAAATTTTATTTAGAACTTTATATTTAGTGCATTTAAAATTACCACCAGCAAGAAATACTGAGTGGACTTGATCTCAATGCTATTATAGATCCTCAAAAGGAGCATATGCTGAAAATAAAACTTAGACACAATACCCAATAAAATAAACAACACCACTACAAGCTACACAAAAAAAAAATCAATTTCAAAAAAAGAATCACCTCAATCCAAGGTTTTATGCAAAAGTTATGCCTCTTCAAAGTTCCCAAAATGAGGACTACGCAATGTCACGATTGAGAATCTGTAATTTTTTTAAAATCTTTGCATCCAAATCAAAAAATGACTGCACTAGTTCATAGAGCACTAAAAAATGGCCAAGATAAAAAAAAAATCATGAAAAACAGAGTCCGTATGAGCAAGAACGAAGCATTTGAAAACTATCTTCAAATTTGAAACTGCCAACGGAGAGGTGTATGGTTGAAGCTTTTTGAGTTCAATTCTACAAAATATATAAGCTGCATGCAAAAAATAAAAGATACCTAGATGGTTTTTTTGATGCGGTGAACAAAACCCAGAAGGAATTTTTATTTATCACTTGTGTAGAATGTAGCCACAGTGTAAAAAAAACGTCTTCGAGAAGGGAAAAAATGACATGCAAAGCTTCTGATGTTCAATCTGCATGAACCTTATATGAAAAAGGGAGTTTTTGGCCCTTCCAAAAACAATGAAAATATTATTTTGGCCTAAAAAATACCTCGTTTGAGAGATGCTTCATAAAGTATGAGTTTCAAACCCCCATTTGCAACTTTTTCACATGATCTCTGAATGAGAAGAAATGAAAGCAATTTCTGAATTTCTCGAGCCTCCAAGACACATTGGAACAACTAGAAATGTTTCAATCACCCAGATCTCACAAAAAAATTGCATGCAAAAGATAGGGGTTAGTGGGTCTTGTTATATCCTTTATGATTCTCCAGATCGTTATAAAACGCAAGTGAAGAACATATGGGATTGACAAGATCTTACATAACTCAATCTTTCAATCAGGAATCAAATGAACCTAAAACTCTCAAACTATAGCTCTGATACCATGTTAGAAATCTTGAATAAGATTAAAAACCAGAATCTGAAAGAGAGATCTAAGCTACATAAACTGAAATGCAAATGAAAGCAAACCAGCGATTCCGAGAGACATGCAAAAGTCGAAGAGACAAAATTGCATTAAGAGCTCAAAGCAAGAGAATGGCAGAGTAACAACACAATGCATTCGATATTGATGAATATACAAGCCAGGTAGTGTGTTTATATAGGAAAGAGGGAGGGGTGTAGGTGGCAACACCGACCAATGAGGAGCAACCATCTATCAGACTAAAGATAGCAAAGTATCTTCCCAAGATAGATAATGGATGCTCACATGTAGGAAGGTGACACCTCATAATCCTCTCACCTAATTAAACATGCTTTATTAACCTAAGCAAGATTAATAAAAGGTGTAGGAAAAACCTAGTAATAAAGGGAAAATAAATATCCCAACTAGGAAATAAAAAACCTACACTAACATACTTAATTAAAGAAATCTTTATTCCTCTACTATATAAATAAATTGTAAATTTATTTACATAGTTCCTATTTTCTTAATTCCTCTATTTCTAATTCACCCTCTTCATGATTTAATTGAAATAAAAAGAATCTAAACAAATTTTTTTTATTTTAATTGATTCCTTCTCATTAAATTTGAATTTCATCACATTTCTACATATTTCTCTAACTACCTTCCACCTCACCCTCCAACTCACCATGTGTCACATGAAAATAATTATCTTTATTTTCTAAAATGGATATTTGTTCTCAACAATTTTAACCACCTTCAAGACACATGACTCCTTCATTCAAATGATTCCATCTTACACTTGGCAAGATGGTTTTACAAAAGGGAACAATTGCCTTGTTTTCTCCATCCTTCTCATTCTTCACCATCGATTTCTCTAGATCAAATCTCAATCATTCATGGCTTCCAACTCACCCAATGCCTTGGAAAAATCTATAAATTGAGGCCTATGTACAACTTTTTCATAAGGAGCATTTGCATAACATCACTCTGTAGGGATTCATTCAAGTTTTAAGAGCTTAGTTTTCATTTTTAGTTCAACATTTTAGAATAGTTTGTCAATTTTCTTTGAATCATGCCTCCCTTAGATATTTCCTAGTTTAATTCAGCATGTAGGATCATTTCCATCTCATTATCATTAGTTTAATTATGCATTGTCTTACTTTCATACCATTTGTATGCAGTAGTTCATTTCACCATGTCACTCCATCATTTCATCCAATTGAATCCTTCAATCATGTAGATGTAGACTTAGATTCTGTATTATAGATAAATAGGCTACTCGTTTCTTAGATGACATCCCAGTGATTTGTGCATGAATAATATCTGAGAGCATAAATACTAGGACATTTGAGATTAGAGGAAGATGGGATGTTTTTAGGGAATTATGTTATCAAATTGTGTTTGATTAAGGTAGATTTCCTTACTGTAATACTTTCCATCTAAGTGTGTTGTTAATTTGATATAATTCATGCATATTTTCTTACACACATAAATTGGCGCCCACCATGGGGCCTAGCCCCTATTATTTTGATATTTTTTGGAAAGTTTGTTTTAGAGGTTCAGACGAGTATTTTTCTGGCACAACCACGTAATTCTTTGGCATTTACGAAAGATTGTCTGGCACATCAACCAACTGTTTTGGTGCTTCAAAGGATTTCTCCGGCACATCAAAGTCATTCTATGGCGCTTCAGGGAGTTTCTATGGCACTTTGACTAGTTTTTGTGGCACTTTTACCAATTTTTGTGGCACTTTTAATTGATTATGTGGCACTTCTATCTTTTTGGCACTTCTGATAACTGTAATGGAACTTTTACTTTCTTTTGTAAAATTTTCCCGAGAATGAAAAATGATGTCTGTTTTTCTATTGAGCAAATTTCATAAAACACTATCAGAGACTTTGCTAAAACTCCAGAATGCTTGTCAAAGAAAATCTATGATAAACTATTGCTAAATCTAATGTAGGGGCTGGATTTTATGTCTTTCCTTCTTGCTTAAATTAGGAACATAGATTAATTAACAAGGAAAGAACACCATGTTTGTTGCATGTTTGGAATGGTAGGCATATGCTCTCCCCTTAACTGGGTGACCAAAAAGCCATACCCATTCTTGTTAATCTGCGAGTGTGAGTAGGACATACAATGTGGGTTCTCTCTTTATTCATGCAGAATAAAGATCGGTCAAACTAAGGGTATATTCTCTTTCTTTTGTTTATCCTAGAGGGCTTGCCTTGGGGAAAAAGTACTCACCCAAGGGAATGACCCAATCGATAACATGCTAAAGACAAGCGCATTTCTAGCCGGTATATAAGTGAGGATATTGGAACAAAGGCCAATATCATGCGGTTGGTTCTGGCGAGAAGGGTAGCAATGGTCTCTCGCCACATGGATCAATCCCTATGAATGGAAAGTCCTTACTAGAACCCTTGTAGAATTGGCCAAAACCTTTATCTATTCTCTTGGTACAACAACGGTCATTGTGAAGGCATCTACATTCTCGCAGTTTTTAGTAGAGATGATCAGTCTGCCATGGGAGTTTCATGGGGACTGGAAGCTTGGTCAACTTGAGAAGTGAGTGCAATGTAAGGGGGAGCCCGTGTGGCCAAGCTTCTGAATTCATCCACTAAAGATAAGTGTGGTTGGGGTAAAACCTACGTGGAATCCAAGAGAATATAGTCTATCACAGCCCTAGGGAATGCATGTTGTGTTTGATTGTGTTTGTCAAAGTTTCTTCAAAACAAACTTCAAACAAAACCTTACACACTAGAAAAAATACAGAAATTGTGATTCAAAATACATCATTTGGAACAAACCATCCTTTGACCAAAAACCAAAAAAATCAAGTAAACTGGTAGCAAAACATTACATCCCCCAATTCAGCGCTTTCATTGCTTTTTGTAGCACTTTCACCAATTTTTCAGTTGAATCCACCTTGTGTTATAACGCCTAATCTCATTTGCCGCAACATTGACCCAAAATTTTGTGGCGATCCCACCATTCTCAGGCACATCTAAGTTTTGTGGTGCATCACCGATTCTATGGCACATCCCAACCATTCTATGGTGCATCTAAGTCTTTCTATGGTGCTTCTTCCTTTTAGCGCTTTCACCCACTGTAACGACACATCCACCAAAATCCAAAAACAAGGAACTGAATATAATTCCCATCCATCATTTGGAAATCAGAATTCAAACATCTTTCCAGTCTAGAGTCATTCTTCAACTTTGACAAGAGTCCAAACATGATCTTTATCCAATGACTTCACAAAAAATGAAAATTCAAAAACCAAAACCCATAGCTCTTAGTCCGAAGGATCGCCAAAAACGTCTTGCAACACTTTACGACTTTAGGGATAGATTGCTCTTTAATTTTTACATAAAAGCTTCAAAGAACAACCCTGGTTTGTATTCATTTTATTATTGCCAAAATCCAAGACTCTTCCAAAGATTCAAACATCTTGTCTAGGAAGGAAATTTCTCACCATTTCACAATTGGAACCAAAATTTCAAAATCTCCTCAAGTTTGGAATTATCCCTTAGAGTCCAAAACTTTGTTAAAATTGACTTATCCAAATGGAACACTTTACCTAAACTTTGATCAAACATCTAAAAGTGCCCATCATCATCAACAACCAAATTTGATCATCAAGTTGAGTTTCCCCATCAAGGTTTTTATCCTTCATCTTGAAACAATACACTTTGTATCAAATTTCATCACCTTGGTTACATCAATAGAATTCATCATTCTATTCAACCTAGGTATTTCCTTGGCACTCCTAAACAATGATCAAAATTTAGCAAACCTTAGTCATGTGTATTCCCATTTTAACAAGGTCCCAAAAACAAAAACTTAAGGACAAAGAAATTGAACTTCCAAATACTATGGCTCAACTAGAAGAAAATCCTTTTCATAAGATTTCTCAAAATGAAATAGATGAGATAACAGAAGAAGAAATCGAACAAGTGAATCAAGACCCCAAAATCCATAAATTCCTAGAAAAAGTCTTTGAAAAGGATGGGGAGAAATACCTTTTGATGTTAGCCAACCAATGGTTTAAGTTACCAAATGACTTTGATTTTAATAAATTGAAGAGTATCCCAAAGAAAACTAAAACTAAAATGTCTACTGCAGATCAAATGGCTACCTTGACAAATCAGATGCAAAACCTTCAACAACAACTCCAAGATATGCAATGAGGGACTCTGAAATGATACCTATTGCAAGATATTTGTCCCTATCCCTTTGATATAAGGTTAAACATGATACCTTTCCTGCAAATTGTGACTTACCAAAATATGACAAATACAATGGGAAGCCTGATCCAATAGATCATGTGCGAGAGTTTCGAACCATGAGTCTCAAGTTCGCTCATGAGTCTCGAGTTCGTTCATGAGGACACATACTTAATGAGACACTTTCCTCATAGTCTAGGGGGCCATTGCATGGAATGGTTCTCGAAGTTGCAACTAGGCATAAAATCCTTCGAAGAACTAGTTAACAAATTCATCACACAATATTCCTATAACATCATACTTGAGATAACCATGAAGGATCTTTGTAATAACAAACAGAAACAAGGAGAATCTTTTCTCATATTCCTACAAATGTGGAGAAGGTTAGTCACTTGTTACGCTCATCCCATACCTGAACAAGAAAATATGGATTTTTTTATTGATAACCTTAATAGTGAAATGAGCTATAGATTGCAATTGCAATGTCCCCCTAGCTTTGAGAATATGGTAGAAAATGGTGTCAAAATCAAAGAAGCCTTAGTCAAAAGAGGGGTATTGAATGTTCACAATGAAGGATCAAACAATGCTAGTTCATCTAACCATCATAACAATGAAAAACCCAAATTTTGGACAAGGAACAAAAATTTCAACGATGGTATCACCGAAACACATAATGCTAAACCAATCTTTAACTTATCGGGAACCACAACCAAGATGGATCAAAATATCAATCAAGGCACTAATCAGAATATCCCCTCATCCAATAATCAAAATGGCCTCTTGAATCAAAGTAACACCTCATCAAAACCTCCACCATATCAAACACAATCAAACCGCAGAAAATTCACCCCTTTGGGTCAAACACACAAATCTGTTGAGAGAACTTCTTGAAAATAACCTCATAACACTACCTGACACTCGAGGCTTTGAACCTAAAGTAAAATCTTCATGGTGGAATGATGCCTATTACTGTGAATTTCATCGATGAAAAGGTCACCAAATGAATAGTCGCATGCAATTGAAACATAAAATACAAGACTTGATAGATAGAAAAATCATACGAATAGAGTGACTCCAAACAAATGCAGATCATAGAGCATTCAAAAATCCCTTACAGAACTATGAAAAAGGGGAATCCTCTATGATGAATAGCAAGGAAAAGAATGTAAACTATGTCCATGATACTGTCATAAATCATATCTCAGCCATAGAAAATCAAATGAACACCATTGAAACCAATGATCGCCAAAACATTACTGCAAATGATAATCCGATCTATGACATTCCAATCGAATAAGAACAAGACATTGTTATCCTTGAAAATCAAATCAATGACACCACACCAGACATGAATGCAAATGATACTCAAATCAATGTCATCAAAATCAATGGGAAACAAGACAACGTACAGTGAATGTGACCACAAGAGCACGCCAAATATGTCTTAAAAAGAAGTTCATCTAAAATTAGCTATAGCCTTATCCAATCAATAGAACATAGTGGAACAGTTTAAAAGATCCCTACACAAATATCAATATTGGAATTGCTCAAGATTTTTCACCCACCCTACAAAGAGATTTTGGAAAAAGCCCTAGTGGACACAATAGTGCCAACGAATCTGGAAAGTTTGTAAATTCAAAACCATGGTGGGACATTTAACCACCACATTGCCTATCCTTTCCAAAATGATGACACATCCATTTCTCATCCCCACAATGTTACTCTTCATATCGAAGTCCTAATCCATAAACATCATGTCAAACACGTCCTAATAGATGGAGGAGTTGGCCTAAAAATATGTACTTTAAAGCTTGTTGTGCCTTGTATTTTTCTGATAATGCAATTGATTTAAAGAAAGACACAATAAAAGCATATGGTGATGAGGACAAAGCTTCACAGGGGTTAATCGTACCTATTCAAGTGGGACCAATCTAGAAATATGTAATTCCAGAAGTATTAGACAAGGATTTGACCTATAACATACTATTGGGTCGACCATGGATTCATGAAATACAAGTGGTCCCTTCAACATACCACCAATATCTAAAATTTCCTTGTGGTGGCCAGGAAATTACCATTTCGGCTAATTAAAATAGTCCCCAATATTACTATAGACTAAAATTTGTCCAAGATATCTTTGTGCCTCATAATAGAGAAGCTTCCACTCCCACTACTTCCAATGATCAAACCCAATCAAGTTCCTCATCCAGACCATTGGTCATTTCCACAAATAATGAAAGTTAATCCAATTCCATGTCTAAACTGCCTGAGAAGAAAGAAGTTTCTTCATCCACCTCCTCAAATCGTGAAGCCCAATTGAATTCCTTGTCAAAGAAATTTGATGAAAAAGTCCAAATAAAATACAAAGGTGTTGGTGAATACTTCTTTGAACAGTCTCTGTGTCTTTCACACTTCTCTAAAATTTTATGGACAACCCTCCACATCGATGCAGCAAACCCCGCAACCAGTTACCAAATTTGATGGTCAGTTTATAAAAGAAAGCACCAAGTTTGATGAAGTAGAAGACAATGATGTTCTAAACTGGCTTTATAAAGATGAAGAAGAATCCCAAGTAGCAATTGCAAATGTTCAAATATCTCACTATGAAAAAGGTTTCACTATTCTGGAAAAGATGGGATATGAAGGGAAAGGTCCCGTAGGATAAAGGAAAGAGAGAATTGTAGAGCCAATTCAACCCATTTTAATCAATCCAAAATACAAGACTGAGATGGGCTATAAAGAGGAAACAAAATAAAAGGTGGTTGGAAGAATCCTACAGTTACAAGCCAGTGATGAGCATGAGACTGATTCCAATGAATATGAGTGAGATTCACTATCAGAAGAGTCTTGACATGACAAGGACATTGATGTAGTACATAAATATGCACCCCTACTCAAAGAAGGACAAGGGTCAGGTTCTAGACTGTTTGAATTTGGATCACAACACCTTGATGATTCCAGTGAAAATGATTCAACTTAGAGTGAAATAGATAATTCGGAGGAGAGTTAGCTTCTAGACCTCAATTTTTCTATTGGACAAATTGAAGACACCACCATCTGAACTCTTAACATTTTGGACCTTAACCCATTTGGTGACTGCTTACCCTTAGTACATCCCAAGCTCATAGATTGGGACTCAACAGAGCCCTTTGACATCCCTACATTTTCAAATGATGACTCCATCATCAATTTCCTCTATGCCAACAATCCCAAAACAAATTCCACCAATGAACATTGTAACAAGGCTTTTGTACAAGGGAGTATCAAATCTTCCAACTCTAAAATGAATAATACAAGAAATAGATCTGATATTGAAAACCATTCAATGGAAGTGTCAGATCTGGAAAAAGTAAAAACAAAGAGCGCATCCAATGGCAAAAACCTTCCTGAGGCATCAAAGGATGGAAGATTTGATAATCTCTTGGAACATTTTCAGGAAAGATCAAAATTCTTGATTGAACCCACATAGTTTGTCAACATCGGAAATGAAGAGATAGTGAAGACTATTCATCTAGCAACATCTTTGACAGACCAAGAAAAGCCAAGCTTTCTCAAATTTTTCATAGAAAAACAAATCAACTTTGCTTGGTCATATGCTAACATGCTAGGAATTGATTCGAAACTCATCATGCATCATCTATCATTACCTCCAGGAGTAAAACTAGTCAAGCAAAAGTTGAGAAAAATCCACCCCCATATCGCCCTATTAGTAAAGGCAGAGTTGAAGAAGTTGTTAGATGCGGGATTCATCAGACCCATTGACTATAATGAGTGGATCTCCAATATAGTACCAGTTTCAAATCTTGACAACAACATTCGTATATGAACAAATTTCCGAGATCTTAACAAAGCTTGTCCTAAGGATGATTTTCCTCTACCCAATATAGATATCATAGTAGACTTGATGACAAAGCATGGCATGCTATCACTAATGGATGGCTTTTCTAGGTATAGCCAAATCAAAATAGCCCCAAAATATCAAGATAAAATACCCTTTACTTGTCCATGGGGAACCTTTTGTTGGAGTGTTATGTTGTTCGGCTTGAAAAATGCAAGGGCTACCTACCAACGTGCCATGACAACAATCTTTCATGATATGATACATACTTTCATGGAAGACTATGTGGATGATTTATTGGCCAAATCATATACTAGGGAGGGACATTTGGAGATCCCAGATAAAATCTTCACCAGACTGGAGAAATTCAATGTATAGCTAAATCCCAAGAAATGTGTGTTCGGGGTGATGTCAGCAAAACTCTTAGGTTACATAGTATCAAAAAAGGGATTGAGGTAGACCTAGCCAAAGTCAAAGCTATTATGGAAATTCCATCACCAAAGAACATTAGTAAACTCCGTTCTCTACAAGGGAGGTTTCAATCAATCTGTAGATTCATTTCACAACTAGCAGACAAGACCCATCCCTTCACTCATCTACTGCATAAAAATGTTTCCTTCCGATGGGATGAGCAATGTGAAGGAGCCTTCAACTATTTAAAACAATATTTAATGAATCCACCTATCCTAGTACCACCAAAAGAAGGGAAGCCACTACTGTTATATATCGCTACAACAAAGACATCATTGGGATCCCTATTAGCATAAGAAGATTTAGCAAGAAAAGAGAGAGCAATCTATTACATTAGCAGGATGCTAAATGGCTATGAGATCAACTATACCTTCATTGAAAATGCTTATCTAGCAGTAGTATTCTCTACCCAACAGCTACAACACTACATGTTAACTCACACCATCAAGTTGATAGCTAAAATTGATGCTCTCAAATATCTTCTTAGCAAGGCTAACCTAGCAGGGAGATTGGCTAAATGGTTCATGGTACTCAGTGAATTTTATATCCAATATGTAGATAGGAAGGCAATAAAAGGACAAGAAATTGCTGAACAGTTTGCTGAGGCACCACTACTAAATAATCATCCTTTACACATTAAATTTCTAGATGTTGATATTCTTACCTTAGCTGTGAAACAATGGACACTGTACTTTGATGGATCACACACCCAACACGGATCAAGAGCTAGAATCCTATTTATCACCCAACAAGGACATACCATACCAAAATCATATAGACTAATCTTCCCTTGTACCAACAACATGGAAGAGTATGAAGCATTAATCATTGGCATTAAAATAGTTGTAGAATGGAAAGTCCTAGAATTGCAAGTGTATGGGGATTCTCAGTTAGTCATTAACCAAGTCAACGATGATTATCAAACAAGGGATGAGAAATTGATGCCCTCCAAGAGAATGCTAGATGATTTCAATAAATATTTTATGGATATCAAATGTGAATAGATTTCAAGAGTGGACAATAAAGTCGTTGATGCCATGGCTACTATTGCTTCCTTGTTACAAATTCCAGAGAAAAGAAGTCGTTACGAGTTCTTGGTGGAACAACTATTCTCCCCTACCTATTATGATACTAAATCCCATGTTATCTATCACCTATCCAATACCAATACCTCAATCTATAGTGAAATTTATACCTACCTAAAAGATAACACTCTTCCACATGACTTGTCACGAAACCAAAAATGCAATTTCATTCATCGAGCTGCCCAACATACACTTATAGCGGATGTAATATACCAACGAGGCCTTGATGGAACTCTCCTACGATGTCTAGAATACGATGAGGCTGAAATGGCTTTACGAGAAGTCCATGAGGGTGTTTGTGAAACACATTCAAGTGGCCTAACCTTAGCCAAGAAGCTTCTTCATTTAGGATATTATTGGAAAACTATGGAAAAGGAGTTTTTCCAATTCGTGAAGAAATGCCAAAAATGTCAGATTCACGACAATCTCATCCACACACTAGCTTAGGAACTCCAACCTTTTGCATCCACATGGCTATTTTGTCAATGGGGACCAGATCTTGTTGGTAAAATTCATCCATCTTCATCAAACAGATACAAATTTATCATCACAACTACAGAATACTTCACGAAGTGGATTGAAGTTGTTCCTCTAACCTACATCACAGGAAATCAAATTTCATAATTCATCCTCAACTACATCATTTGTCGGTATGGCATTCCCTAATCCATAGTCACTGATAATGGAAGAACATTCAAAAATCAAGACATGCAAGAATTGTGTGAGAAGTTTAATATCCAACATCACTCCTCTACACCATATTATCCCTAGGGGAATGGTCAAACAAAGGCCTCCAACAAGAGTATTCTAAAAATTTTGAAGAAAAATTGTCAATGATGCAAGATGTGATTGGCACATCCAATTAAACCCTACTTTGTGGGTGTACCACACTAGTATTCACACACCGTTAGGAGCTACACCATATTATTTGGTATATGGGTTTGAGGCCATCGTACCTATTGAAGTTGAAATACCATCGATCTGGGTTTCTTTGAAAGGTATCATCCATGATGAAGACTACCAGGTCTCAATATTGCAAGAACTAGAACTATTAGATGAGTGACGCCAACATGCAATGAATCACTTGAAAGCCTACCAACAACGAATGTCCAGAAGTTACAACCACAAGGTCAAACCCAGAAAATTCCAAGTTGCTGACTTAGTGTTGAAGGAAAACCCATGCAATTAGCAAGGCAGAGAGAAGAAAGGAAAATTTGAACCAAATTGGTTTGGGCCCTTTGTCATTGTATCATTTGATGGCTCAAGAGCATATCAACTATCCATACTAGAAGGGGATCAGTTTGAGGAACCCATGAACAGTCTTCATCTCAAGAAATTCTACACATGATTCATCTGCTACATCGGAAAAAGTCCTAAAAAATCCAAAAACATCAGAAAACATCCTGAAAAAATAGTCACCCTGGTGAAAACCTGGCAAACAGGCATTTAGTGACAACAAAAATATAAAAAAAGTGAAAAAATAGAAAAAAAAATTAAAAAAGTGAAAAATAAAAATGAAAAAAGATCAAAAAAATTATAAAATCTAAAAAAGTGCAATAAAAGCAAGTGGTGAAAACTTGGCAACAGGTGCTATTTGTGATAGGTTGGCTTCTTCCTCTATAGGAACGTGTGTTGATCACTAGCTTGGTACCGTTACCTTCTGCATCCTTCATTCGAGCTACATATGCATACCTTGTTATGTCGGTCATGTCTCACCTTGGTTTCTTGACCATTGTACATATCCATAATAAACTGGTTTGTTTCCACAAGGGAAAAATCCTGAACTCGCTGGGGGCAACAAATCTTGAGCTTGAACCAACAAACAAACAGTAGGAGGACAAACACAATGAAAACAATGATCATAGTGAATCAAACATTGAACATCAATCACCATGGAAATGCATCAAACATCCTTGTCACATCAAAAATCCAAAAAAAGGTCAAAAATCCAAAAAAAGCCAAAAACAGAGTCACCTTGTTGAATTGCGTTGTCTCAGTTCGTTGTAATTAAGTGTTTATTCATATCTTGGTCTTGTAAATCAGTTGAGTCAGTCGAACTATGTGGTCTTTGTGTCTATAACATAGGCAAGGCTCATATCTTTGATTAGCCCCCGAGACCCCTAGGATAGGTCTTTAGGTTAGGTTCTTGGTCAAAATCTCAAAAAACACCTAAAAATTATAAAATTGAAAAATCCCAAAAATAGCAGAAAATCAAGGTTACAAGGATGATGCTATTTAGAATCATGGTTTTACCACTTCCACATGAATGTTCAAATTGTTTGCATTATGATTGATGTTATCATTTCTTAGGAACAATTCAAAGGATAATCAAGAACTTAAAAGCCTGATTGAGAATGATGGCCTATTTAATGCATTTCCTATAGGTTAATCATTATTACTATGAGAATCATCGTGGAATGATGCTCTACAAAATTATCACTAATGAAATTATGGATTTACACAAGAAAATGGGTTAGCTCTTGTCTATTTATGTAAAGGAATCTCAAATTCATCCTTGTTAGTGCCACCATTGATGTTTGTACTCACTTTCAACATTTTTAAAAGCTCAATGATGAAAATAAGCACAAAAAAAAATCACTGGGATGACATCATTGCATTATTAGAATTGCATGTCTAGGTTGCATTCATATTGGTTGTTGTAAGGGTATTTATAGATTTTTCAAAGGCTGATGTTATTTCTATCATTAGCAGTTAATTAAAATTTGGGCATTTCACACTGTAACTAAGGGTTATTTTTTAGGGTTAGAGGTTAGCAAATGATTAGATCAATAATAAACCCAAAGAAGTTATGAAGCATAATGAAAACTAAACAAGAAATTATACCAGATTCGCGCGAAGCTTCCATGAATCACCTCCATAGCACCTTCTAGCTTGCAGCGTATGATTGATGCCCTCAGATCGAGTGTGTGAGCAATTTGACTATGCCATTGTCCTATGCAAGTTTTGAAGGATTTAAGTAAAATTATGCCTATGCCTATGATAAATGATAAATGACTATAATGCCTATAATGATCAAGTGGTCCCCAAATTATGAACAAAATTGTCATTTTATAGAAAACGTTTTGAATGGACCGGGCGAGATCGACTCTTTGACAGAAACCTAAAATCCAAGGACGAGATTTAACTTGATAATCCCTAATCAGGGTTAGGGTAAAATCCTTAAGTGAGTGGTCAAGATGTCATCTGAGAAAATCAGATCGGCGGTGGAGAAAAGATGAGATAATTAATTTCAAAAATAAAGATTTTCAAAATTAAGAAGATAAAGATAGCCTGCTTTGTGAGATTTGAAAAATCAGATAAAAGATGGACTGAAAAGCAATTTTGATAAAATCAAGAACCTGCTTGCTTTATTTGATTTTGGAAGAAAGCTACCAATTTGAATTAAATCAACTCAAAATATGGATTTTGTGAGACAAATAAATAATCTTTTTAGATTATTTACCAAAATGGAATTTGTCGTTAAGATTGTGATGACATTTTAAATAATTTCATTTATTATTTAAAATGAGAGGAATATTAACTATGACAATTAAATAATTAAAGATAATTATTTAATTTAGCAGAAGAGATTAATGATTAAATAAATTAATGAATTTATTTAATTGTGAGGATTAGTGACATAAATAAATGAAATTCATTTATTTAAAAATAAAGAAGAATTAATGAATAAAGATAATTAAACAAATTTAGAAATTTATTTAATTAGAGGAAGACTTAGACAATGTGGTATTTAATAAATAAATAAACTTTATTTATTTAATAATCATGAAGAATAAAATGACATGAATTAATTAAATAAGTATGAATTATTTAATCAATAATCGAATGTAGACCAAGGACATAATTAAATGTCATAATTATGCTAGGACAAAAGTGGTAAAAATGAAGCTTGCCCTAAGTCAAGACTAAATGAGCTAGAGTTCTTAGATGAATGAATAAAAAAGGTGTTAGATCATCTCCAAGCATATCAAAATCATCTTCATCAGAGCTACAATAGGAAGGTATTGAATAGAAATTTTGACATTGGTGACCTAGTCTTAATGGAAAATCCAAAGAATCAAGCTGAAAGAGAAAAACTAGGAAAGTTTGAACCAAGCTGGTTAGGACCTTACATTGTCACAAAAGCATTTTGGTTAGGATCATATCAACTCTCTAATCCTAAAGGTGAACCATTATCAGCACCAATCAACAGTCTTCATCTGAAGAAGTTCTACGCATAACTTCTAAGAGCCTTGTCGTAATCATCATAAAATACAAAAAAAACAAAAAATACTTACCTAGGTGAAAACTTAGAAAACAAGCATCTTAGTAACATCAAAAAAATTAGAAAATCAAGAAAATAGTAAAGAAATAAGTTGTCCAATAGTGAAAACCACTTCGGTGGTGCTTTGGATAAGTACCATGGTGAAAACCTAGCAAACAGGCGCCATGTGTAGTCGGCTTTTCTCCTTTGTCTACCATCATTCCAATCTAAATTCCTTGTACATATCACCTATCTTCCCCATTTCATTGACTATACATACAAATCATAATAAATGGTTGTCCTTTCCATTACTTGGAACGATTGACATCAAGTGCACTTTGTATCCCCTTTCCTTCCTATTCATAATAAATTGGTCCTATACCCGACTGGGGGCAGGCACTTGAATTGCATCATTTGGTTATTATATTGGCTGTTCTAAGGACGTAAAACCATCAGAAAAATCCAAAAACATCACAAAATTTCCTAAACAAAAAATTCAAAAAAAAATCAAAAGCATTAGAAAACATCAAAAAGAAAAAAAAATCAAAACATGTAAAAAAAAAAATAGAGTCAGAGTCAGTCGCACTTGTCAGTCTTTGTCATTGTTGAACTGCATTGCCTCTGCAATGAGAAATAGGCAAGGCCATCTGTCGATGTGCTCTTGAGGCATTAGGTCAGTCCTTTTAGGTTTGTCTGTATAAAATCATGACTCAATCCATTTTTCTATAAGATGAGGTCATTGGTCGTGTCAAACTATGAGGTCTCTGTGTGTATAATGTAGGAAAGGCCATCAATCGATGAGCCCTTGAGGCTGCACAAGGTTAGTCCATTAGGGTTCTTCACAGTCACTATCACACATGTCTCATATTTGTAAATAGATCAAATATTTTTCATTCAATCTTGTCAGTCAAAGTCTAGTCGAACTACAAGGTCTCTGCATGTGTAACATAGGCAAGGCCATCAATCGATGAGCCCCTAAGGCTACACTAGACCAGTCCTTTAGGGTTCATTGTCAAGCACAAACAATTGTCAGCACATCACATCAAGTCACACATCAACAAGATGAACAAGTCAAACAAGGTCATCTAGTCAAAATCTAGCAAATTGCTAAAGAAACTTGACCAAAACAAATCAACTTATGTCTGCTATAGGACGTGTCCTTCCTGAAAACAAACATCATCAAAACAATCAACCTATGTCTTATACAAGATGAGTCCTTCATGAATAAACACACTGTCAATCAATCAACATAGCCTTACACAGGTTATCACATCAATGGCATTAGACTCAACATATTATACGATACGTGTCTTTTCTAAAACCAAGCTTTGTCATGCCTTTTACAGATAGTCATAACATCGAAACTAGACTTAACATCTTATATGGTAGGTGTCCTTTCTGAAATGAATCTCTATCAATCAATTATCTTATCAATCAAAAAAATCAAACAAACAGATCAAGTTTTGGAAAATATTTTTTTTAGCTTTTGATTTTATGGCTTGTTTATCTTATCATTTCATTTGGTTTTAGTTTGGAATCCTGTTACTAGCTTTCTCGAGGATATCCCATAAAGGATTTAGAGAAGCAACGATGTATCCAAATTCTATTTTCGGTGACTGTTGTTTGTCGACTATCTTTTAGCTTTGATTTTTGAGTCATTTTACTAGTTTCCTCAAGGATGTCCCATGAAGGATTTAGAGGAGCAATGACATCTCATGACCCATCTTTTATTTTGTTTGTTGTTTGTAGTTTTTCTTGACAAAAATACTAGGGCAACTGTGCCCTTAGTATGAGTTAGGAAAATCCTTGTCTGCGACTATCTTTTTTTAGTAGGTGGATGACCTTGCACACCTTGATCTATCTCATATCATGTTGTTTATTGTCCATCTGTATCATTTAAATCCCAATGATGATTTAGTGCAAATCCCCTTATGTTTCAGTGAAATATTGAAGATTTCAAACATCAAAGATCACTAATACTAATATCCATGTCTTTTATTATTCATCTTTTTTGCACTAACTTTTCTTCTCTGTTGCACTATGATGGAATCTTGTGACACACAAAAATATAAAGCATTCTACATATGCATTCATGTTAGAAACATCACATAAATATCATACATATATGTTGCATTTGGAAACACAAAAAAAATATAGGCATCCATAGCATTTACGAATTCATGACATTCATATTACATCTCATTATCATCATTATAGATTACATAACATATTATCACAAAACATACATGTACATAGCATTGTAAATATACATATAACATTGCATCCACCATCATCAAATATATAGCATCACATGTAGATAGCATTGTAAATATAAACATCACATTGCATCTCATAATCATAATTGCATACATAACATCCACGATACCATAAAAATAAATGCATACATCATCATATAGAATAAACATCACATCATAGGATGCATCAACATCATAATGTAAACATCATCATCCATAACATATGCATATCATATAGACAATAACATATCATATAGAACACATGCATAAATAGAAGACTACATAATCATAAATAGAACCGCATATCATATAAATCACCGCCAAAATCATATATATATCGCTAAAAAAGTGTCACATCAAAATTTTATAAGGTATCTATTAAAATGAAGGCTGTAGGCTCTATGATCAAAATACAAATGTCCATAAATAAATGTCAGAACATGTCCCTAGCCGAAACTCCCACTACTACCATGTGGAGAATGTGGAGGGGTCTGACGGTGAGATCCTCATGATCGCTGTGCAGAATGGGGCCTATCATATGGTTTGGTCATGTGAGGTCCTATGACCCCCTCTATACTCTGAGTGTGACACCTACTCTGGGACTTGTTGTTGTGTTCCTGTGAAAATCTAGGATCCCATCTCTCAGGAGGCACCTCCTACTCATATAGGTTCCTATAGTAAGTTGCTCTCTCACCATCTCTGACCAACTCCCGAGCGAAAGTTGTAGCTGGCCCACTTCATAGAGTCCTCAACTCTATGAATATCTGCTTGGTCTCCTATCTCCAAGCTATGGCCTGATATCTATCAAAATATTCCATGTCTCTCTCCATCAGAAGTGAGTCCCACTCTACCATCAATGCCCTCATCCACTCCTCTAGAGAATCTACCTTGGCCTACAAATTGGCTACCCGCTAATCGACAAGACCTGTATCCTCCTATCATGGATGATCTCTCCGATCATCATACCAATCCTCCAAAATCCCATCTCAGAGCTCCCGCTCCTGATCATCCATCTTATCCTACGAGCATACCAAGAGCATTTATCTTCTCCTCCTCCCTAACTGCCTCCTCCTCTATTGCATGATCCTCTCCACTGGCCTTACAACCAACATCCTCCTCTCCCCTGCTAACCTCCAGAATGGGAATATCCTCCCCCTCTCCCTCCTCCTCTAGTATGGGTGACAAATGTGGGCCTCGTCCTCTATGACCACATCAACCCCTACCACAACCTTTTTGACCTCCTTTTCCCCCATCTCCACCATCACCTCTCCCACCTCTGCCACCTCTACCACCGTGAGCTCTACCTCTACCACACTTGCACTGAGGTCCTGTTCTACACCTCTCTATAGGTGCATCCTACTCTAGATTGGTAAAGGGTACCAGCCTATGACTAGCCCACCAGGTATCATATGCAACCGTCGTGCTGACATTTGCTAATCAGCCTCTCCATCCCCATTGAATGGAATGTAGTGCATCAATATCATCCTTGACTATAGCAATAGGAATCTCTAGTCCCCATAGAGGAACCTCCCTAGAAGATCATGCAAACTCTACTCGTCCTTGAGGCTCATCCTGCCTAGCCAAACTATCTCAAAACTCTATCTGGAAAATGCCTCTCAATAATATGCATGTGAGAAACTATCCTCCCAATCAAATACTGTGTCTGTCTGTAGTAGGGAAACTATAAATCCTCATCCGACCACTGAGGTACGACCTCTAGATGAACTGCACCATAGTGTCAATGGCTTGTTTTTCATAACCAGTGTCTCCTACATGTTTTTGGGTATTTTCCCCCACATATTGGAAGGCATAAAGAGATCCATGCTCTAGCTCAACTATAACAGGTGAAAGAAATATAGCGATGTGTTCCCATGCCCATACCATTAGCAGCGTGGTACCACAACTCATCGGCTGTGCCTCTCTATAGGCTATATCATGTAAATGGAAATATAACATGGAAAGAAAACATGGGCCCCATGCATACACCACCCGTCTCTTCAACATGCCAACTAACATCTCACCCCATCCCATAGGGAATCCATGACCTCGGCGATCAGGCAGAACTATCCCCCCAATCAATGTGCATAACATACAATCTATCCAAGCCTATCTACCAGCCAAGACATGCCATCTAATCTCATAATGATCTATCCCTAGCTATCTAATGTCATCATGTGGGTAATATTGACACATCTCACTGAAACCCCTCTCTGTATCATACATGGTTGTAGCACCCCTAATAGGCAACCTCAAAATCCTATATACATCCTCTAAGGTAATAGTGGCCTCACCTATACATAGATGAAATTACGAAATCTCAAAGTGCCAATGCTCGTAGAGAGTAGTCAGCAGACCTTGGTTTGCCTGAATAGTGGGAATATATGTAACATGATGCAAACCTAGGTGCCAGAGGAACCATCTCTCCCCGCTTCGTAGCTTATCTCAAAAATAAAATTTCAATGTCCTGGACTCCCTCGTATAAATTAGATCCAACACAACCTACAATGGCATAATGCATATCTGGTGTAAAAATACAAACAACCTTTTACAGTTCAAAATTTCAAAAAAAAAAATTGCCAGACAAATGCGTCAATATATATCAAATGCGTTGAGAAATCTCAATTGGGTCATTCCAAATTGAAAATGTGTCAAACAATATCACATGCATTATTTAATAATGCAAATGCGTACAAACAAAAACCATGTCAAACAACATAGGCAAATGCGTAGGAAAACTGCAAATGTAGTGCAGATTTTAACATGCGCTATAGTTCCTAACAAATGCATTTCAAATCTACATATGCGGTGCATAAAATATCAAATGTGATCATTTAATTATATTCCTATGCTATCCTAGATGGTATTCTACAAATGTGGCATTCTGATGTCAAACATGCGTTGATTTAAAAAGTGACGCATGAGAATATAATGAATTAAATGCCTAAAAATGCGTGAAAATGAAAATTTCAAAAGACAGTTTCTGACTACTCACTGGGGGTCCTGCATCTGTAGGGTGTCTGAACATTTGAATTTGATAGCCACTATGTTGTGAGTGAGTAACTGGCGACATGGTTGCAAGGGGCTTCAGCGCAAAAATCACAATTTTCTAACTTCAGGGGTGAAAATGAATTGGATTTCCACTCCATTTCTATTTATACCTAGGGTTTTGGAGGGATTTTTTCCAAACCTTGTCTATTGGGTGCACTTTTTACCAACTTTTGATACATATCTCACCTATCAAACTTCACCGAAACTACTTTCTTTCACCGCCATCGAACTTTTGGCCATGAAATTGACTAATCAGGACTACTTCCCTTTTGAAAATTTGTCATTTTTCTAGAGGGGGCATACCTTTATCTATTTCACACTAGGGCATGACTAGGGCATATTTTTGACTAATTTTCTTTGACACAATGCCAAAATGACATTGTATAAAAGAGGGGAAAAATGTAGACACTAAAATTTGGTCTAGGATTGCGACTTCAATTTCTTCATAATTCATACCATCATTGACATGATTAAATAATGTTAATTATTTAATTATTTTCTAAAGTCCTTTCTCATCTATTAATTAAATAACCTTAATTATTTGATTAATTCATTTTAACATTTATTTCTCTGTTAATTAAATAACTTTAATTATTTAACTAATTCATATTATATTTATTCTATCCTAATTAACTAAATAAATATTATTTATTTAGTTACATCACTAATTAACTTTATCCTCTTTCTTAAATTAAATAAAATCTTATTTAATCTATTTTTATGGCACTTTCGACTATAATTAAATAAATACTTTAATTATTCTCTAAATCTTTTCTTCAGTCAATTAAATAAATCTTAATTTTTTTTAATCTTCAAATTTCGAATGTTGAATTAAATAATCATTTAATTCATAAAAAGAATTATTCTTGGCATATTATTCTATAATTGGGTAATCGCTTAGTTATCTAATTATTTATTTACCACTTAAGTAGAAATTTAATTAAATTAATCAGTCATCTCTTGATTTAATGTTTGATTGTCTATGATGAATAGACTCTTTGGACCCTAACCAATCAGTTATCTAGTTTTAATTCTTATGCATGTAAACTTGTATTTATTAAATATCTTTATTTAATTAATTAATTCATGTGTGCGTTTGAACATATCATTTCCTTGATTCTATCTTTATCCTTTACATGCAATCTTTATTCTTCTAATTTTCAAATACTTTCAACTAAAGATTAAATTATTATTTAATCTTAATTCCCACCTTTCATGCTTTATCATTTTCATCACTACTAACACTAATCTCAATGCATGTTGAATCTTTTAATCTGAGCCTGTCATTCGAAAACCCTATTTTCTGTAAAATGACCTAACCTTCGTCATTGTTACTCCTCCCAAAATTGTATGACTTTTGGAAGCAATCTTAATCTTCGACATTTTGTTATTATCATAATCATAGAGGCTATACTTGCATGCATACTAAAAATCTGAGGGCAAGAATACTATCATGACAAAATGGAGAAGGACAACAAAGGTTATTCACGGTGTCACATCAATCTTTTGTGACATTGTTTTGTGTTTATGCTTTCCATTTTGTTTTGTTGTTTAATGTAGGTTAATTTGATTTTAATGCTTTGTATTGCTTTAATCCTTGCTTCTATATTTTCCTACATTACATGCATAATGTGTATGCACATTGGGAATTTTAATTAGAGTACATGTAGCATCTTTGAAATAAAATTCTTGTTAGTTTGGTTTTTAAAGATTGATATATATAAACACATCATGTACATTTCTACATATACAATTTGTATACAAAGAAGATTATGTGTATATACTTGTAGTTTGCTTCAAGGCATGATATGATTATCTACAATTATGTTTCCTTATTATAGATTTCCTTGATATTTCACAAAAGACGCTTGTTCATCATGCAGAGGGGGTGATACACCTTGTTGAACAATATGTATTGTACGTGTAAAAAAACTCATGTGTACATTGTGGATCTCACTTGGCCAGGGAGAGAACACATAGTTTAACAGGCTTGATAGGTCAGTGAGTCTTACTTTCTAAATACCCATTTGATTTATAATTTAAATCCACATCTACATGCATGCATGCTCACACTGGGTCTTATGGTTAGTTCAAAAAAATTTATTTCATAGAAATCATTGTATGTTTTGTTTCTAAATACACATTTCATTGATAGAAATATAGCATGAGCTTATATGAACATATATACATGTGTATATTCCCCTTGTTGCAAGGTGTGCACCCTTGGCCTCCTTGTGTTGTCTAGCACTTGCATTTCTCGGATTCATGACAAGGCTTGCTTGCCTCTCATGGATTCATTAACTTTGGCGGTTCTATCATGCATTAAGATGCCAATCTTTTGGTACAATGACAATCATTTGTGCAAAAATTGGTATTAGAATCTAGGTCATAGGTTTGAACCCCTTTCTTGCACTGGGGGGGTTATTATAAGGTTTGTACCCTTGGTCTCCTTGTGTTGTGTAGTGTAGTGCTCAGGTTCGTGACATGGCTTAACCACCTCCCATGGATTCATTAACTCTAGCGGTTGTATTGAGCATTAACAAGTTGATCTTTTGGTGCAACGAAAACCATATGTGCAACCCCCCCTCTCTCTATCTTCCCCCTCTATTTTACCCTCTTTCTATCCCTATCTCTCCCCCTCTCTCTATTGCAAACATAACATGAGCCTATTCCTAATGGGGCCTAATTATCTTACTCATTCCAAATTTTTGTTTCAATTGTGTTTGTATCCTTATAAAAGGATGCATAGTTTATTTGAAGCTATCACTTCTCCATTGAATCTTTTGTTGCACAAACATCATTTGCTAAATAGCTTACCAAATTACCTCATGTCATACAAACCATTAAAAAAACACCAAATTTTCATTCCTAATTGACCTTCCACACCACCTTCATGTACCCATTGCACACCAAGATGTGATTGCTAGTATAATATATTATCATGTATTTGAAATAAATTTGACATCACAACCAATTACTTCACTGACTACTCTCCACATACTTATATGACAGACATTTCGTCGATGTTATCTTGTCTCACCGAAAAGTTAAGCCCTTCCTTTCTCTCATAGACTAAGCTTTGATTTTCATTTAAATAAAGATTCTCTCTTTTATTCCAAAAAGGCATCACCGAGTTCAAGGATATTTGGGAGTTCTCATCTCTTACTTGGAAAAATGACTTCCAGCTCAAACATGAATTTAACTTGTCTAATGCTTTAATCAATGACATCCACAAGGTGCAATAAATTGTCCCTCTTGATCTTCAATTGAAAATTTCTACTCCCATTTCATGCAACTTCTTTAAGGATTGGAGGTGGCATTAAGGTTATAATATAGTTAACTTCCCTCTGAAGTTAATCTATAATAAGTTGCTTCCTCAAATTCAAATGCAACCAAGGTTAAATTTGAAATGGAGAGTGAATTGGAGTGAGTCAAAATGGCTCAGTTTGAGCCTTGCTATTTGGAAATCCAAAGTTGAAGCAAAAGCACAATTTCTTGCATGGAAGATTATCCACTATAAAATTGTTGTGGGAGAACACCTTACTTTTCTCCCTTCTCACTCCTCCAGATGTCCTTTTTCCCACAAGCTTGAAACCATTAAACATACTTTTTGGATGTGCAAGTGTACCTAGGAAATATGGAAAACAATTTTGGTTGAGATCCCAGCTATTTTTAATAGGAATTTAAGATGGAAATCAACATTGTTAGGACTACATTGTTCAGAAAATATGGTTGTTGAATCTTTCTGGCAATGCATCCTTTTGTATATTTGGAAGCTTCAATGTAAAGTTGTTTTCAAGTAATGAATTCCAGTCTAAGGAAGTTATTATGCATGGCTTGTTCTCTAGCATTATTTTTCAGCAATCAATACTTGTTAGAAAATTGAAAGATAAGTTCAGCTTCAACTCAGAACTCAAGATCCAAATAGCTCATGTGTAGTCCCAGTTGACAGAGATTGCTAAGAAACACCAGAAGTCTCTTCTTTCATCTATAGAAATTGTAATAGAGGAGAAATTTTTATGTACTCTTGGAGAAATTTGATCATTCTGTAAGCTGTTAGCTACAACTGGTTTGTCTTTTGTAGCTTTTTAGTGTTGATTTTGGTTGTTGTAGATTATTTTGTGAATCATTTCATGATTTTCATCTTGGAAGATCCTTTTGTACATTATTCTTTTTTTATATTAATGAATGATTTTTCCAATAAAATAAAAGAAAAGAAGATGCTCTCTTTTTAGGGCTTGAATTTTAACAAGTCGATAGGGATCTAATGTTATTCTTAAATTCAAAAAAAGCACATGAAACCCAAGAAATACACATTTCAGGTGGAGAGGAGCTTGTGTTCACACAATTGCCTTCTTTTCAAACCATATTAGTTTTCTTTAAGAGCACATCATTAATTATTTTTGGACCGTCCAAAATTCAAATCCAAAGCAACATCCCAACGTTGACCATTAATTATTTTTGGAAGGATTTAGAAATTTAGGGAATGAGAGTATCCAAACGCTAACCATAACTTGTGGTCTCTTTGCATGAGCGATTTCCAATTTTAGCCTTTCATTTTTGTGGTTTCTTATGCATAGGCAATTTCCAAGTTTACCCTTTCACCTAAATTACAAGATTTAAACTTCTGTCCATTTTCCGCTCATCTTTGTCAATTGGATGGGGTGACCTTTCAGCACTCTGAGCAATCTAGAGTGAACCTACACCTTATGTGTCCTGTAATTTAAGGCCATTCAGTAAAATTTTGTTGAATTATTTGATGTTTACTAATTGTCAGTTTTTTCTAAATGTATATCCAATGAATCTCAGAAACTCTAAATTTGTAAGAAAGAATGTGGCTTTCCCATCCTCAAATATTTGAGGAAATAACGAAATGGTGGAATATCACTATCCTTGGGATAGCCATGTTTAGGGTAGCTAAGAAATTGAGGGAAGTTAAATGTAAAATAAGATGGAAAAAAGAGACCTTTGGTAACATTTTTGGAATCAAATATGAGCTTCAAATGGACTTGGTGGAGATTTGGGATAAAATCCAGAGGAAAGGATATATTGATGATAATAGGGAAAAGAAATGAGTTGCTTGTGAAAATGCATGAAATTATAGCCAGAGAGGAGGAATTTTGGAGACAAAGATCTAGAGCTCTGTGGCTTTCTATTGGAGATAAAAACACCAGATATTTTCATCTGTCTACTTCTAAACACAGGGCCGCTAGCAAAATCTCTCACATTGAAAGTAATGGCAATAAGTTTCAGGAGGAGGATGACATTAGAAGACAACCTTTACTTTTTTATAGTGATCTCCTCTCAGTGAGCAGAGGAATCATCCATGAGGAGAAAGATTACCTTTTAGAGGCCATCCCTCATTTAGTTGAGGAGGAATATAATACCATGCTTGCTGCTATTCCTTCTAGGGAGGAAATTAAAAAAGTCATTTTTTTCCTTTGAAGGGAACAACGCCCCTGGTCCAGATGGGTTTCCCATGTTCTTCTTTCAATGGTTCTAGGAGATTGTTGAAGAGGATGTTGTGAATGTAGTCAAAGATATTTTTGGATCAAGAAGTCTCCTAAAGGAACTAAATGCAACTTTTTTGGTCCTTACTCCCAAAAAACCTGGAGCAGTGGAGTTTGAAGCATTCAGGCCTATAAGCCTTTGTAATTATTTCTACAAAATCATTTCAAAGGTTTTGGCGTCTAGGCTTCTCATAATCTTTCCTTCTTTAATCTCTCCCCAACAAAATGGCTTTGTTCCTAGAAGGAAAATCCTCGATTCTATTGTCATTATCCATGAGAATATTCATTCCCTTGTGGAATCCAAAACTAAAGGTTTTCTCCTTAAGCTTGATATTTTGAAAGCGTATGACCATGTGGACTGGAAATTCTTATTCAAAATCATGAGTGCATTTGGATTCAACAACAAAGTCCTTCAGATGGTGGATCAACTTGTATCAATAGTTTCTATTTCTATTATGGTGAATGGATCCCCTTCGTGTTTCTTTCAAAATCGAGAGGTTTAAGATAGGGAGATCCAATCTCCCCCATATTGTTCAATATTATGGTTGAATGTCTTGGGCGAAACCTAAAAAATATTGATTGACCAAGGGTCTTTGGTGGGTCTAAGGCCTTCTTCTAGTAATCTAATTTGCTCACATCAACAGTTTGTTGATGATACCATGCTAATGGGGGGACCTACTGTGTCTGAAGATAAGAATTTGAAAATAATTTTGGACGAGTATGAGAGGGCTTCTGGGCAGTTGGTCAATAGACAAAAAAAATCTCTTTTCTTTTTTAATACCCCTAATCACAGATAGGTCAAGATAGCCAGAATCCTTGGATGTAGAGTGGATTCCTTGCCTTCTATTTATCTTAGCTTGCCCTTAGGCTTGAAACCTCCTGACTCCTTTTGGAGTTCATTGCTTGATAGCTTTAGCAAAAATCTCGCTAGATGGAAAGGAGCTCTTCTTAGTCAAGTTGAAAAAATATAGCTCCTCAAAGCTTCTCTTCAGAGCCTTCTGATTTATGCCTTAAGCATTTTCAAAATCCTTGCCAAATTTGCGGATGCTATTGAAAAAATTCAAAAAATATTTCTTTGGTTGGGGGTTGAAGAGAGAAAGAGAATGCCTCTTATTGGATGGGATCTTGTTTGTAGGCTGAAAAAGATAGGAGGTTTGGGTCTAAGAAAGATTAGAATGATGAATAAGACGCTTCTTGCTAAGAAAATTTGGAGGTCTTTCTCGTCTTATGGGGAATGGAAAGACATTTCAAAAAGTAAATATATGGCTAATTGTGGATCCCTTAAGGCACTGTTGGATTCTCCCTCTTTGCTCCATGGATTAGCTTGCTGGAATGATATGATTACTAGGAGAAATATTGTTGACTTAGGTGTTGGGTGGAATATAAGAAGTGGAAATCAAGCCAGGTTCTGGGTGGATAGATGGTTACTAAAGGAGCCCCTAATTAACAATGAAAGGTTCAACAGGTGGTTGACATTTGCAAAATGACTTTTGGTACTAAAGTTAAGGACTATTGGTGTGAAGGGGGTTGGGTGGACTTATGCCAGCTTAGCCCGGAGCTTGCCCTGATTCACTCATCTCTGATGGTTTTTAGGATGGGTTCAAATCAGTAGGATGACCTTGTATTCTAGATAGATAACCCCTTGGGAACTACTCTGTTTCTTCGGTTGTCTCTATGTTGTCCCTATCTCAAGGCCCCTCTCCTTTTTGGACTAGAGCTTGGATAAAACATTTGACCCCTAAAGTAAATATTTTTTTTTGGATCCTTCTTCAAAATAAAGTGCTTACAGTTGATAATCTTTGCAAGAATGAGGCAGAGTCTGCAAATCACTTGTTTCTCCAATGTTCATTTGATGTTGATATATGGGGTAAGTTTCTAGCTCTCTGGAACATTTCATGGGTTTTTCTTTATTCTATCAAAGACTTTTTTTCTCAATGGAAAGATCCATCTCTGAATCCTTTTATTCAAAGATTATGGGCTTTCACTTTCCCCTATATAACCTTGGGAGTGGGGAAGGAATGAAATAACAAACTCTTCAGGGAAAAGGAAACTTTAGAGAACAATGTGTTTGAAAAAATCTTAAGGCTAGTTGGGGAAAAAATTAATATCATTCCCCAACAAGAGAATAAACTGGAGGCTGTGGTGTGCTCTCCATATGACTTAAAGATGGATAAGGAGTGGAAGATTAAAAATGATGTTTTTAGGGCTTCTAAACTAGCTAAAAAAGACCGAGAAGGGGTGTGCTGGAGTTTTCCACCAGATGGTTGGATTAAAGCCAAATTTGATGGAGCAGCGAAGGGAAACCCAATGTTAGCTGGAAGTGGAGGTGTGATTAGGGACTCTAATGGAAATTTTTTAGCAGTGGTGGCTATTTCCCTTGGATCTCAAACTAACCATGTGGTTGAAGCTATTGGAGCCTTTCAAGTGACTAACTTAGCACATAGTTAGAATTATAAAAATTTATGGCTTGAAGGAGACTCAAAAAACATTATTAATTGCCTCCTAGGAAATTTTCCTCCCTCATGGACTATCAAGAGCTGGATCAAAGATGCTAAATCCCTTTTAGCAGAATTTGATAAAGTTAAAATATCTCATGCTTTTAGGGAAGCCAACACCATGGCCAATTTTTTTGCTAATGATGGGGTTAAATAGAAGGGGTTGGTCACATGGCAGAACCTCACAGGTCTAGGCACTAACGTAAGGGCCTTAATTGAATATGATATCACGCATGGGAAAGCATCAACTTTTTTTGATGATGAAAGAGAGTAGGGTCAAGTACATCAACATCATTAGATTTGACAGGGTCGCATTTATTATCTTAGCTGGAAGTCAAAAGTGGCACATATTGTGGAATCTTTGGTTCAGCTGCAACATTTTATTTCAGGACTCTAGCTCTGGTAGAGATTTCAGGGAGGTGATTGTGAAAATGGGAGGAGACAGGAAAAGGGTGGAGCCAAGTTGAAAGAGGCAGGCTGCTTCCCCTCATTGAAAAGCTTCATGGGCCTGATTTAAAGTGATGAGCCTAGTTTTTGGTCTAATTTTGGGAAAAATCTATAGTTTATTTGCTAATAGATGTCATGGAATTTGATGATTAAGTGTTGGTATTGGCATAATTAATGTTTCCCTCAAACCATTGACATTTGATAATATCCTATCTCTATAAGTTTTAATGACATTTGGAATAATATGTGGTTATCTATATTGATTTTGCATGTGATTAATGGATGTTTCTTAGAGTGGTTATAGATGTGCAATTATTATGTGTACTAACTCTATGATGCAAATTTAATGAGCTAAGTTGAGGAATACACCGCCAGCTGGGCATGCACCATAACGTCTAGCTGAGGAATCGCTCCAAGCCAAAGGCAGCCGGAAGCAAAGATTTTTCACGTAACTGAGCATAACCACCTTGTAGTGGACCTTAATGATCGAGCATGCATGGGCATTACTATTCTATTGAATTTGTGCTTGACTTGTATGTCTGGCCAGATTCCTTGCATACATAATTTCCATCGTTCTACTTTCCCTTGTTTTCCCTAAATGGCATCCTCCCAGTCATGGAGTTGACTACCCTATTTAGTTGTAGTATAAATAATAATTTGATGCTCCTTCCTCAGGAGTTGCACGATTTGATATTGTACTCGCATTCTCCAGTTTCAACAATACAGATACATTACTTTTTGTATGCATGATTTACAATGAATGAAATTAAATTCTGAGTTTGAGCATATGAGTTCTTGTTAGTCTAGAGGATACTTATCCAAGGGGGGCCACTTGTTAAGTAATTTGTCTTCTTAGTTTATCATTATCTTAGTATTACTTGTTGTTTAGTGCTTTGTTAGACATCTGGCATCGACTATTCCTACAGCCACTAGAATTTCATTCTGTGACTGTTCCTCCAACCAAAGCAGACAAAGTAGTTTCCTTTTTGTTGTTCAAATTTCCATTCTTGTTCTACATTTTAGCTTAGCATAGTTTTCAGTTGATGTTCAACATTTTTTTCATTTCTTTCCAGCAATTTACTTTCAATATTGTGTTTCTTAGCTATAGAATGCAATGGCTACTTGAGCCCCTAGTGCACATACTATGCTGACCCATTTCAAGTTCACGTCCCTGGGTTGACAAGTTAAATGTACCTTCATGATGATCGAATAGCTATTCAAGTTAGATGCCCAGTCTCTAAATCATGGTTGTAAAGGATTAGTTATTAAATCATTGTAGGAGGCCAACATTTTTGGCACCGTTGTCGGGGATGGTGTCAAGCTAGGAAGTCTTTTGGAGTCATTGGTAGTTTTTCTTGCTGTAGTGTTTTTGGAAGTTGTTCTTAGCATATCCTCATTTAGGAAGTAATGACCCCCCTTATTTTTTACCAATTCTTTGTGTGAGCTAACTAATAGTGGGTGATACTGCATGCATAGAGGAAGGAGAAGGGATGCTTATGGCAGATTTTTTCCTAACAATCCATGTCCATTCTAGCTAGTTGAGTACTAAAACCTATCAAAAGAAGAAGAAGAAGAAGAAGATCCACACCCCTTTTTTGATGCATATCCTAATCTGACTGCTCACGAAGTCTCCTCTGAAGACCAAAATCAACTTGAAAACCCCTTTGTTTTGGAACCACATCAAGTAGGCATGGGTGATGCAAATAGGAATAGACATAACCAACCAACTTTTCATTTCCCCATTTCCCATCACAATGAAGTTGAAAACATCAAGAACATTCCTGCCTCAACACTCCCAAAGTTTTATG
>VDFB02338776.1:0-12407 GCA_007258455.2 Sequoia sempervirens | reverse complement strand
AACAATAAATACATAGCATCACTATCATTAAGAAAATATTGTGCACAACGCACTTATTTATACATTTACAAAATGGTATTTTTGGGATTTATGCCATGTCACCTTTTCAAAATAGTACCAAGGAGAAGACCTCTAGCCTATCCTCACTTCCCGTAGGCTAAAGGACAAAGCAAGAGAAACAATTTGTAATATTGTTTTAAGTTGGGCTAGGTAATTTTTAATAAGGGACAACTTAAAAATTGTTTTCAATACTAATAAATAAAAATTATTTTTAAATAATATTTTGTAGCTCGCTGCCAAAAATGTCGATGCTACCGAAATCCTCTGCAACTAGGGCTTCGGATAATCACTTTGGGGTTTCTCCAGCCGGGATGTCTTCTTCGTCAGGCGCCTTTGCTTCTTGTCTATGGGGCTATGCGGATGGTTTGTCTGTGCTCTCTGCCGCGCGGTCTGTTTCTCAGCTTGCGGGTTTGGACTCTCATGGGGGTCAAGAAGTTTCATTGCAGGCATTCATTGATTCCCCCTCTCTGCCAAATGGAGTTGATGTTAGGTGTGCGACCTTGGCTTTAGGTTTGTATGGGGTTCAAAATGGCCCGCCGAGATCCGCCTCAGTCGCTGGTGATGTTATTGTGGGCGTTCGTACTGCAAATGGGGAAGTTTCCCGTGAGACTAGTAATCATCTTCAGCCTTCCAAGCTTCTGTCCTCGGGAGCCAGATATGCCACATTTTCCACCTTTGCGGATACTATTAAGTGTACAAATGCTTCTCTATCAAGCGCACCCTTAGTTGAGCGCAGATATGGGTTCGAGTTGGGTGGGGCTTCACCAAAGCCGTCATACTCAGGAACCTCTATTAGAAGGCTGGGTCAATGCTCAGATAAACCTCTAAAGGTGAATTTCGATGCCAATTTATCAAAAGAGTTGCACGAAAATGAAGAATTTTTCTCTAAGAATGGGTTGATTGGAAGGTTCAATCAATTTTGGCCTAGTCTTCCTGCATTGCATGAATGGATCTCAAATTCATGGGGCCCTCTAATGGAAAAAGATCTGAAAATCTACCCAAGTGCCAAAGGTTTTTTCACAGTGGTCTTTGATAGCAAGCAAGACAAAAACATCATTCTCAACCACACATGGATGTGGGGTGATAGCACATTGCTCTTAAAATCGTGGCATCCAAACTTTGATCCTGCCACCGAATCCTTTTCAGTTGTGTCGATCTAGGTTCGCCTCCCAAATCTCCCCTTGCACTATTGGTTCAAATTGTGTTTTGCAGCCATTGGTAATTCTCTAGGTAAGTTCATTTGTACAGATGCAAACTCAAAAAAATTCATTCAAACAACCTTTGCTCAGATATTGGTAGAGTTGGACACCTCCAAAGCCCTCTCCCATTTAAAATCAACTTGGATGCAAATGGCAAAAGCTAGTTGCAAACTTTGGATTACAAAGGTTTAAATTTCAGATGCAGAAGGTGCTACAAAGTTGGACATGTCACAGCTGAATGTTCAATTGGGAAGTCCCAAGCTAATTGGGAGGCGTCATGGTGGAAAGATGCCTCTCCTGAGCATTACTTTGTCTCGAGCTCACCCAAGAACAGTGGACCCTCAATGTCTGATCGAAGCTCAAAGGAGGAAGGAAGGTTGGGTGAGATCTCACCAAATTCTAGTGTTGCGGTTGTGAGCACTCATACCGCAACTGTTGAGTGCTCCCTCTCTCAGGCTCCAACTTTCACTCATTTGGATTTTACTGATGGGGTTGAAAAAAGTGACTGACAAATAATAAGGAGAAAGAAGCGGTGCAATAGTCAAAATAAGGATGTATGCAAAGGAATGCAACCTCTACCCCTCTCCAACACTGAGGAGCAAAAATTGGGGACAGATGTTGAATTGTTTAGTGCTCAAAAAAAGGAAAAGGTTATCCTCAAGTTAAAGGAGATTAGTAACAATTTGCGCTCTCAAATTAAATCTTATGGCAGCTCTCAACAATCGTCTGCATAGTAGGATAGAATTGGCAATCTAGCAATTGTAGTCTTTTATGTTTGAATAAGAAGGTAGTTAATTATCTGGTCAAGTTGATCATGGATGAATAAAGTCGATGTATATGGTATCTGTGGGGATGAGATCCCTCTTCTATGATCTCACCTGGTACAGGTCAGGCTAAATTCCTGTTAGAATAAGAAACTCACCTCTTACCTATCAAAAAATATATATATATTTTTAAATAATTAAAATTAAATAAAATAAAGATGTATTTATTACTAATTAAGGAAATTGATCCCAAGGTCCCAATTGGAGCGCTATAAAAGAAGGGTGCCTAGCTTCATTTGCATCAAGATTTTTAAAACATTTTGCTATCCAATTTTCAAAATTTGAGCCTTATGTTCAAGTTGGCTTCTGAGGACAAAAACACATTTAGATCCTCACTATTGGATTTGGAGACCAAAACCATCATTTCCAATATTGGCAATTCCATCTAGCAATTGCATGTGTGCTGCTTGGATCATTTTTAAATTTGAAGATTCAAGATTTGAAAGGTCTTATTGCATATTTCAAAGTTTCGAGGCTTTGTTCATCATCAAGCCTTGTTGGATCTTAGATGCCATCATTTGGGAGAGGTTGCCAAGTTATCTTTTGTCCCTAAAACTCGTCCCGCTGTCCCCTCGTCAAGAAACTCCATGGAACATAACTTTCGACCCTTGCCTTGAACTTTGCAACTCTTTTTTCAAATATACTAAACCTTTTAAAAAATTAAAGCCCTAAATTTTAGACTCCGAAGAGAAAACTTTATTTCTCTATAAGACTTTTCCTATGGCTATTCTTTCACCTCTCCCCTACACTTGTCCAAAGCATGTTGAAAATGGCCTTCTAATTGTTTAGATGCTACTACTGCAAGATAGCTTTGCAACTAGATTTCTATGCACAACACATTATATTTGAAGAAAATAGGACAATCTCATTTAAAAAATGAAATTCTTATGCCAGGGTATGGAAAACGAAACATAAAAAGAATGCTTTTCACATGCAACACACCTCTTAAGCCACTCATGCCACATTCATACCATAACATTAAAAAAAAATTATTAATTGTTGCACTAATATTGAGGCCCTCACACTCAAATACCCAAGTTGAAGCATGTCTTTTTTTTTATTGAGATCCTACTCTTTTTTAGAATGTAATATATCCCTTTTCAATATTTTTAAAAACCTTGTAATTTATTTTATTTCCTTTCTATGCAATACTATGGTAATAATAAATTATGCAACAATAGTAGTAACTACCAATACTAATCACTAAAACTCCTTGCACATCAATTGATATAGCTTAGTGAAGTATACAGCAGCAATTTCTTCTGATAGCTTACCACATGTGAGGAGATTCCAAATATAAACAAAGAGGTGGAATATGAGCCCACTAACCTCATTTAGATTACTTACCCTAGCTACAATATGGTAACTCTCTTATTATAGGAGAATAAACAATGCATTTGTCAAGAACTTGATTATGAGCATTGACAGGCCATATGAAGAGCAGCTTTCGTAGGATACAATGAAGGTGATTCATGAATACAGAATATGATGATTGGTCAATTCAATTCCCAACATCTACCTATATCAAGGTAGCAAGATTCAATGAAGGACCTCTTATGCTACCCAAGTACCCTAATGACAAGATTCTTCTATGGGAATTGAGCAATTAATTACCAATATCTCATTCTATTTTCAAATGCAAGCACATACTACATCTACAACGACTCATCACCATTAAACATTACATAGTCGTGGTCAAAGGAGAACAGAAGGTGTCGAAATTTTTCTTCCTATCATTGTACCTTTTTAAGAAACACTGAAATTTTGTTGGGTCGCCATCATCTTGTTAGAGATGTTTGTACGAAAGGGACAAAGTTGCACGGGTGAGGAAGTAAGTCGCCGCAGATCAAAGGTGGAAATTAAACTATATATTATTTCCTTCTGCTTATCTAGAGTCACCGTACAATTTAATGTGGGGCCATATAGTGCAAAAAAGCTGCCATACAATCTTTAGTTCAAAACAAGAGATGTCATACAGTTATTGATGCTGCTGGAAAAATACAGGTCAGGGAAAAATACTTGTATTTTATTTCCAGTTAAAATAATAGTATTTTGTATGTTAAAGAGTATCTGTTATCAGTCTTTGTGGAGATTATTGTTAAGTGTTTATTGAGCTGATAGCTTTTATGCATAAAAGATTGAATTGCTTGAAAACTGTTTGATAAAATACTTACCTATTAATCTTTGGAAAAGTGTAAAAATTTTGCATCTGAAAACTAGGGTAGAACATTACATCAACTCACTGTGGTCAACAAATTAATGGATGAGAAGATATGATTGCTCTGACCATCAATAGCGTGCCGCCCTCTAAAACTTTTGTGGAGTCTTTAAACCTATTGACAAAAAATGAGACATTGACCTTTGACATGATTAGTTCATATCTATTACATAGAAGTAACATCAACAAGAACAAATGAATGATGTTACTTCTAGGAATTCAAAAAGTGCACTTCCTTCATAGTTTTAGGGTACAAACTACGTTCCTATTCTCCCACTTCATAACCATGAAGAAAGGTACAATTCTTCTATTATCAAAAATTTAGTTGTGAAGAAAGATTGTAGAAAATGGCAATATGATATATCCAACAAGCTACAAAATGATGCAAGAGCATCCAAGCGAACCAGCGATCCGCATCACCCAAAAATATTTTGATGTTGATTTTCATTTGTTTTGGTCTAATTTCATATCGTTGTTGCATTTTTGGAGTTGTTGATTTCAGAGTTCAAATCAATTAGGTTTCGGTGGTCAATTTTGGGCAAAGGCTGAACGACATTGTTGTCATTGGTTGACAAAATGTCATGTTTTCATTTTAATTTTGAACAGGCATTTTATTGTTGCAACATCCGATTGATTTAATTTATTTGATTATGACCATGGAATAGTATGTTTATTTGATCGATCTACCAATCGATTTCTCCAAGAGTTTGAGTGTCAAAGTGACCATAGTGAGCATATGAGTTCTGGCAATTGTTGAATAAAATCACTTCATTTTTTTTATTAATTAATTTATCAAACAGAAATCAATATGCAGCTGGAAGGCAATGGGACGTAGGGAGGAGTATGAGACAAAACAAAAAAATTGCAAAGAAAATATTTACCACAAGAAAATTGTGTGGTACGCAATCTTAATGACATTTTTGAAAAAATGTAGAGATAATGGGAAAGGAGGGGTCACGCCATGGTAATAAAACAGCTTCAAAATAAAATGAAATAAAAATGGATGCAAAGAAACAGGGGATAGAGTTGTGCAGCAGGAAGGAGAAAAGGAAAACAAATAAGCCAAAAAATCTAAGTTGCCAGTTCGGGTACGGGTTTGGGCACACTGGTACGGCAAATTTTTTTTCCACGGGTACAGGTACGGGAGTGTGTGTGTGTATATATATATATTTTATAATTTATAAATTATTAAATTATAAACATAATGCCATAGACTCATAAGCATGTCCAAAATTATAATCATATTACCATAATGCCATAATACCATAGAATATTGAAACAATGAAATACAGTAATACCTCATATAATCATATTCATAATTTGCAAAAATGTAAATAGTAAATACTCAAGTCTTAAAATGTCATTACACATTGAAAATTCAAATTACAATCAAGACAATATTCAATTTAGTATTCTTCAAATTCGTCTTCATCAAAAGCATCAAGGTCGTGGTCCTTAATTCATATTCATCAAAAGCATCAACTATTTCATCTTGGAGGCAAAAAAATGGTGTTTTTTGCTCTTTTGAGTTTGCAAAATGAGTCTCATTTGGTCGGCCAAGACAATATAAGGCATTTTTGGCACTTTTTAGGGTTTTATTTTATGTTTTTAAATTATTTTGCCTTTTTGAGCTGATGACGGGTCCACCTCGTCCTCCGGTTCTCCATGGTTCTAATTAGGGTTCACCGCTTTTGCTACCTAGGTTCTTTGTGGGTCCTTCCAAATTCGTCTTCATCAAATGCATCAAGGTCGTGGTCCTCAATTCATATTCATCAAAAAAGCATCAACTATTTCCATCTTGGAGGCAAAAAAATGGTGTTCTTTTGCTCTTTTGAGTTTGCAAAATGAGTCTCATTTGGTCGGCCAAGACAATATAAGGCATTTTTGGCACTTTTTAGGGTTTTATTTTATGTTTTTAAATTGAGTTTTTGCCTTTTTTTGAGTTGGATGACGTGGGTCCACCCGGGTCCTTCTGGGTTCAACTAGGGTTCGCCGTTTGCTACCCAGGTTCTTTGTGGGTCCTTCACAGAAGGACCCACAAAGAACACGGGTAGCAAACAGTGAACGCCCAAAAGAACCATAAAGAACCCCAAACCCATACGTATTTTGGCCAGTATGGGGGGCTAAATTGAAGAACCCGGTAACTTAGCCAAAAATATATGCCACACAGGAAATAGAAGAGAATGCTAGGAGTCATGGATTTTGGGGAGAAGAAAGAGAGACAAAATTAGATATGGAAGAGTTGAGCAGGTGTGGGAGAGAACAGGAGAGATAAAACGAAGAGGTCGTGCAACATTTGGGGGGGGCGAGAGGTAAGTAAGCAGATGAAGAGGCGGGGCACGACATGGGAAGAGAGGGAATAATGTATGAAGAAAAAAATGGAGTATGGGGATCGATTATAGGGGAACAAGGCAAAGACAAGAAAAATATGCAAAGTAAAACTAATACAAGCTGTGCACCATAGTGATGGTGTAGAGTGAATGTTGGTTGAGATTGAGAAGAGTTTTGAAAGGAGGAGTCGTGGGGAAGAGAGGAAACTGGAGTAAGCCAGCAACGGGGAAAGAAGTGGGAAGAAGTGTGCAAAGAAGCACATGGAGCTGTGACAGAGTAAATCATAGCAACAGATTGTAGAAGAAAAAGAAGAATACAAAGGAGTTTATACAATGAATTAAAGTTGAATTGGTACATAGTAAAATGTATTTTCCTGTGACTAAGAACTGTAGAATCAATCAAAACAATTTAAGTGCATCCGAATTTTGGTATCATTCAAATGCCTGTGGTAATTTGGTAGATTGAATTGAATTTGCCTCCATTGTTCTTGTGTAAACTTGAATTGATTTTAATTGAATTGATTTTAATTGACAAATGAAATTGTCAACTTAAATTAGTGTTAGTTGCGAATTTCACCAATTTGATAAGATGCTCGAAATTCAATTTGCATCACCAAATGAAGTTAATGTCGCAACTATTGTTGAGGAAGACCATGATGAGGAGTTTAAATTGACAGCTCTTTCAAATAGTGTTAAAAAGCAATTGTTAGTCTTTGATTCAAACACTTCACATGTCATAAGGACTGGTATGTCAAGTTTACTGCTAATGAGTCGCAAGGATTCTTTTTCACTTGGTGATGGAAATTCACATACAATTGAAGGGATAAGTGATGTCAAAATTGCACTCAATAATGGAATCAAACTTTTAGTACGAAATGTCAACTTTGTTCCAGGCTTGAGAAAAAACTTACTTTATTAATCAAAATATTGAAAACCCTAACATTATAGTTCAATTTCATGGAATAGAGTGCATTGTTTTTTATGTGAAATAGGATAAAATAATTGCTTTAGGCATTAGGACAGGAGGTGTGTACAAAGGCTTATACAAACTTGTTGATCTTGGTAAACTTCATCCATTCATAAACTTAAGGAGGTCAATAAAGAAGCTAGTACTACAATGACATTGACATATGTACCTTCCAACTCATGGAGTATTCTTGCCTATCAAATTGTGGGTGGTTCTTCTCCAAGTATATATTAGCAATGCAACACTGAAAGTGTCTCCATTCTAGTTTAGGTTCAGCCCATACAAAATGTATCTCAAGTTGAGACTGTCTTTGCAACATTTGCCTATAATGCTTCCAATTCCCTTATGGTATTTTGAAGGTGACCACCAATGGTGACTTTCCAAAACCAAATGCACTACTTAGGAGGACAAGCAAACCAATTAATATTTCTACAATAAAGCATATTCATTTTGTTCTTTTTGCATATCTTTCACACGTGTTTTCTGCCATGAAGGTTGCTCACGTAAATATTTTTTCTCATTTCCACACATCTTAAGAGCCATATTATAATCTAATGATTAAACCTCCAAGTCCTTCTATTTTCATCATAAAAGGGAGGTATTAGAATAATACCATAATTATATAATAGAGTATATGATGTTACTTGTATGTAATAAATTAAATCATTAGTTAAGTCATTAATCAAGTTGTTGAACTTCCATTAATAAGGCAATTGTAATAGGAAGCTTCTTGAATCTACATAATGCTACACTCTCTCAATGCGATGGACACCATTTTTTCTCAATCTCATTTCTTTGGTTTTACCAACATATGCAACCTTTTTAATACCAATAAAAATGTTTGAAATTGAACAAAGAGCACTTTAAACCCTAAACAACTTTAATTCAAATGCATTTCAAACATTACATAAATAGCATTAAAAATTGAAGTAAAACAACATTTTTAAATATCATAAATTGATAAACCCTACTCTAGTTAAAAAATAACATTTTCATTTTTAAAATAAATAAAAAATAGTGTTAAATGAGATAAAAATTGATTTGAATGGTTTGCAAACATGCATAAACAAGAAAATGAAGCATTTAGAAATAAAATAAAATTTTGGAAATGCTTGGGGGGGGGAAGAGAAAAAACTAACCTAAAATTCAAAAAGCTGCAGAATTTTGCTCCTCAAATCGCCCTCAAACTTGCTCCATCAATCAAACAAAGTTTCAATGTAATATGAGGTACAATGGAGGATCGTATGCTTTTTAAAAAAGAAAAATTACGTATTTTTTCCACAATTCAAGTGTGTTTTCCCATGAACACGTGTATGCCACTCCTAGAAGTCTGCACCATAGACTCAAAAAACATAGTATTGAGTGAATGTACAAGTAGCTCAATTTAGAGAGTGACTTGCAATTACTCAATAGTGTTGGAAATATTGTTGTCATTGATGTCAAAAGAGTGTAGAACATATTGCTGTCATTAAAGAAGAAAATCAGTTTCCCTTATTCGAGGCAAATCATATCATTCCAATGAGATCATTTAATCATGGCAGCGCTGCAATTAATAGAAAGTGGACAACCTCCTTGTGAAAATCTAATTTAATATTGTTTGAGACCTTTTTGAGATGGACGACCTCTTGTGAAAAAATAAAATTAATAGTATGAGGTATTTTTGACATAGGCTGACCCTCTTGATGTGGTCACCCAACTTGGAAAAAATAAAAAATAAAAATAAATTTATTCATGTGCAAACTTGGCCAACCCTCCTTGAAGGATCGCTTCCCTTAGGTGAAGAGGCATAAGGAAGGTATAAATAGAAGTTGTGTGTGGGGTAAATGAAAGCAAGCAATTAAAGAAATATCATTCCTCTTTTCAGCAGATTTTTGAAGAAGAGAATATATGTGAAGAAGTCGTGAGTAAATTTTATGAAGGAAACTCAAATGATCATCATCCATTGAAGAAGCTATATTCAATAAGGAAAAAAATTGTTTATTAGAGGTTGGTGCCTCTCAATAGAAGAGATTGGTTTCTCTTGCTAAGTTGGTGCTTAATAGCGGAGATTGGTGTCTCCAATGGGTTGGTGCCCACAAAAGATTTGTAAGAGAATTTTATTTTTGTGACTGGATTTGGACAATAGATCCAAGCAATCTTTTTGTTTCCATGTAAATCTTGTGTCTCTTAGTTGGTAGATCTTGTGTGATTGTTATTTTCGTGGTTGTTGGATTTTAAATAAGTAAAATTTTATCTTATACTAATTCACCCCACTCCCCTAACCCCCCTCCACCCCACCTCTCAGTATAAGTGTGTGCCCATCAAATAGTTCTATGAGTAGTCAACAAGTTTTTAATTTATGGTTGTAGAAGCCTATAGTTTGCAAAGTTCAAAGTGTCACTAAAGCACATATTGTTGTAGAAGTTCCCATCTTGTGAAAGTACAAATCACTAGCAAAGCACAAATTGTTGTAGAGGATCATCCATGTAGTTAACATTGAGAAGAACCAAGGCTATCATGAAACCTGATAAGAAGTGAAAAGTGTCTTGTGTTATATTTTCATGTTGAGGTCATTGACCCAACCTCAACCTTTTATGTTATGTAATTGACTTAAGTTCACCATTGAAGTTGTTTTAAATTTTTTATTTTGTTAATAAAGTTAGATATGGTTAGTTAATAAAGGTGGTTAGACAAGTAGATAGTAGTTACCTTTCACACTTACCTAGGGAGATTATAAAAGCGAGGCATAACTCCCATAAAAGGATATTTTTGCAATCAACAAATAAGGGAACTATTGATCATTTCCAAGCTTGTAAAGACAACTAACTTTTTTGCAATAGAGTGAAGACTTCTTGTAAGGTTTTTATGGCATGTCATGTCCCCGAAACTTGTGACATCTAGAAGCATAATTAAATAGCTAGCCATTTGATATCTCATAATTCCGAGACAATATTACAATTATAAATATTGTAAGTAACATTGTAATAATTATAATATAATGAATATTAAAATATATAAAATATAAATATAAAATAATATTATATTGACAATTATGATAAATACAAATATTAATAATTATCTATAAGTCAATATTATAAATATATATAATAATAAATCTGAGTATTATAAATACTATTAATGTATTTATCTACACTCAAAAGAAATCACAAAATACAATAAAGTAATCTAACCACTAAATAGAATAAAGACAAAATAAAGATATCAAAGGGTGTGGAGAGCTCAAACATCATACCGATTCCCAAATAAGACAAAACCCTTGGTCAAAGGGACACGACCCAAGGACATGGATCGGATATAAAGAGAAGTCAAAAGCAATCTAAAAGGAATCAAAAAAGGAGTCATCATAAGGATTTGAATAAGACACTGCACTCGGGTGAATCCCAGGTTATTAAAGGCTGCGATCAGTAGGCTGCAAAAGCTACGATCTGTATGCATAGAATTACTATGTGTTTTCAACGATATTTTGGAAAGTAGGATTTAGAGTGTCTTCAGCATTGTTTCTTCCAAATGTAGTGTAGTCAGAATTTATAGGATAGATAAATAAATATGCGTACTGCTGTTGGTAATATAATCAGAAAATTATAGAAATATAAGCAATAGGTATATTGTTATTATTTACCATTAGTTATTGCTTACTAATATCTATTAGTGTTATTTATTATTTATCATGGTGCATCCTTGTTTACTGCTTTTTAGGATAGATTCAGAAATTATATACATTTATTTGTACATCACCAATCTGTTTATATCAGTATATGTATATTGTTAATTCACTTATATATAGAAATAGATCAGTTTTAGATGAGTAAAGAGATACTTATATATTTCTGAATAGAGAGAAGAATAAGTGGGGTGGAAAGATTAAAGGGAATAAGTTAATATATATGATCAGATATATGTAAAGTAATATATGATAATATATCTGATCAGATATGTGTAAAGTAATATATGATATTATATATGATCAATGATATATAAAGAGATATATAATAGATATATATATTATATATAGAGTAACATCTATGATATATGAAGTAATCTATATGGAGTATATATATATATATATATATATATATATCAATGGTTTATATATGATAGATGATAAAGTATATAAGTGTGAGGATTATATGGATATATATAGATGTATAAAATATATATAATGATATATTGATATATGAGATATTCTATATTGATGTAAGATTGATATAATGTTATCTCACATTCATATATACTTCCCACAGAGAATAAATATTCATAATCTGTATAAGGAACAGATTATTACATATATTTATAAAACAATTAATATGCTGAGATGTAAGCCTGCATACCTTATACAAATCAATCATAAAGATTTATAATTTGCATCCTTAGGCCAAATAGCGGACAAAGTCTAAAGAGAACCTTATAGAAGTCTATTCATTAAGCAATTCTGTGTCATGAAATAGTCACTTAGGTAAAAATCGGGATGTCTCCTAGAAGGGGTCATTACATGGCATGAGAGAGGTCTATTTTTGAAATATATTCTTGTAGATTTTTCCATTTATTTCTACAAGGTTATACTGCATAAGGGTTGATGTAGCATGCCTACCACCATTCTATTCTTTGCATGATTTCAAGTGGATATTTGACTTTTTACAGCAAAGCACTAAAAGGGAAAACTTTGTCCCTATTCATTTGAATTTAGTGTTATTTCTTAATACGATTACATGTTAAATGACTCATCTAATACTTAATCTTTGTATATGGAAACCTCCCTTGATAATAGAGGAAGGACTTAGTTCCACACACTACCCCTAATCAATTTGAGCA
>VDFB02338775.1:0-80001 GCA_007258455.2 Sequoia sempervirens | reverse complement strand
GGATCATATGTGAATTTGACTCTCAAGTGGTGGTGACTTTGTTGAATAGGAAAGAATTAGAAGATGTCAGTTGACATTTAACTTTGATTATAAAATAGATTCTTAATTTTTGTACTCCCTTGGAATCTATTGCTTTATGTCACATTCCTAGAGAATTGAATGGAGTTGCAGATTGTTTTTCCAAATGCACCTCTGATCATTTGCAGAATTGGAACATTGTTGATAGGGGTCAATTACCCCTAGAGCTGTCACAAAAGTTGGACCACTTAGTGGAGATTGGCAGGGTTGTGTAATTCCCTTGCTTTGTACTTCTTTGTTTTAGTTTGAATAAATTTTTACCCCTCTTTTAGTGTAATTCCTTGTAAATATGAGAAAAAATAAGCATATTATGTGTCTCATGTGTCTTTGTACAAAGGATATGAAATTATTTCAATACTATTACATTTTCACTATTTATATCAAAGTGTTCTTCATGAAGCTTATCCATATATGAATATGACAAACATATAATCTAGTTGAAGGGATTGGATTACAAGGAACAACATATATCTATTCTTGCAAGGATTACTCTCAACAAATACTCTTAGGTTTTAAAGAGCTTATTATGGTTCAAAAATCATTATAAATTTAGGTAGAGATGTAACATGATTATGACCATATATTAATTCTTTTAATTTGTTTTGTAGGATACTTATTTAAACAATATATTGGAAGTAAATCCTTAGAGAAATACTATATGTTTTATAACTAATGCTACAAAAATCATATATGAATACATTTCAAAACATGCATCCTTGTAATATTGAACTTGTACATGAGATCATAAATTCAAATCTATACATTGAACATACTAGATTGTTGAAAATGGAAAATATATAAGGGGCTTATATTTAAGTTCTAAAAATATTCCTTTTTTACCATATTATCTAAAAATGAGACCATATGGCTAACAATCTCATTCGACCACTAAATCAATGCCATATCCCATTTCCATTCAATTCAAGTCTTTACATATTAGGTATATACTTGTGTCTTCCCTATTTTCATTTTCTATATGGTTTCCCTTCTTGCGTATGGTTTTCTTCCAACTCCTCTCTTCCCATCTTCCTATTTTACTTTTGAACTTTCCATTACTAGCATGCTTATTGCTCAATCCTCGATGCATCATCCTATAGTTCAAGAGTCTTGTAATATGGTTCACCCCTCAATCCCCAATAATTTTTCCTAAGTTTTTGTTCCCCTCTTAACTTTCTATCACATATCATATTTTTTTTGGTGCTATTACTTTTAAAGTGGAATCTTTTTTTCCCATAATCATTATTTAAATTTGAAGTTGCAAGTGTGCATGGTGGTTGACCTATTCTATTTTTGGAAGATATGAGTGAATGTTTTCATTTAGGATCGTCATCTACACTTAATAAAATTTATTTTAGATTTTTTTTGAGTACTTATGTTCAAGTGTGGGAATCCTAAGATGAAAACCCTAGTGATTTCAAAATGCAATCTCATATAGAGTTTACATTTGAGATTTATTGGATGTGGACTCTAGTTGCATTATATTGATCTATTTTTTAATTACCATTGGTATATATTATTGCTCTTGTAGATTCATGTAGATGTAATACAATCATTATTATAATAAGAATGAGAGAAGGAATTATATATGTATTTTTTGTTTATTATAATAAGAATATCGAGTGTTATGTTGTGATTATTGACTAGAGTGTAATAAAATTATTGATGTATAAATTATAATTTAAATTTGAGTTGTATAAGATTTGTTTAAATATTAGTGCTTGATAGTGTTTTTATTCAAATAATAAACACTTGTGGAAGGTTAAGAATTAGATTTACATTATCATTTTGGCTAGGGACATTATAGTGGTATTAGAGTTGGTGATAGATTATATTATACAAGTTGCAATCTAGGATACAAATATCTTGTATTTGTGCTTTATCTAATGTTTATAACATCCCTTCCTCTCTTAAGATATCTATAAGATTAGATAGGAAAATAGAAACCGTGTTAATATTAAGTTATTATTGAGGAAACTCCATAAACATCTCTTTTCATAACCCCCTTGTGAATGATGTGTTCAATCAAAGGTGATCCTATAACAAAGACTTCTATTGATCATTCCAAATTTAATATTTTTCCATGTTTAGCACTTCCCAATTTTTTAGGTCAAGCTATACTTTGAAATTCATTATTGGTGGTCATAGCACTATTTGAATCATATGAGTCATCTACTTTTTTGTGGTGTATTTATCATTTGATCCTTATGCACATTCTATATGAACTAGATATAGGCATCTCCTCTAGTTGATCCTAATTTTGGGGTGTGACACTAGATTCACATTTTAGTGCATGATTGAAGCCCCTTGATTATGAAATCAATTGGAAATGGAAACCAATGTCTATAGTTTCCATCCAGAAATATGTGTGGATTGAGTCAATTGTCCATATGAGCATGAATGAAGAAGAGATCTTGTTTACAACCTTTATATTATAATGTGTTTTTGTTATTCAATTGTCTTAATTGTCTAATTTCTCTAATACAATGATCTATTGGACTAGTGATTTCATTTTTCAACTAATAATTTTCTATTTTTTTTATATCATTTACCATGACCATGGAGTCATGCTATATAATAAAATTTCAATTTTTGCATATAACCAAAATCATTATTTCCATTCTAATGCCCTATAACATAACATGCTCTTAAAATATTCAAATTTCTCCAACCCCATAATCAAAATTCAGCTTGAGCTTCATTTGAAGGTGGGATCCATAATGTTTACCTTGTCTTAACCCACAATTCCATTTTTTCATATAAACAAGGATCACCTATAAATATAAATTAAAATATAAGAAAGCTAAAATCATCACAAGAAAATGTTGAAAAAATTCAGAACTATAAGAGCATAAAGGACTATATATATATAATAACTTGAACTAAAAATCTATCTTATGAACGACATGCAATTATAAAATAGGTAAATTTGATCCATACAAAAACTCAAAATCAATATCAAAATTAAATTAAGTCAATTGCTCTAGATACACCATTCTTTTGACTGGAAAGATATGCCAATAGATCCCTGGATTACAATATGTCTTCCCTGATTTGCTATTAATTTGTATTAGACAATGGATAATAATCAAATTAAGATTATCCCCTGTTCTTTGATTTGGCGCAACATTTTTGGTCTACAATATTTCCAGCACAATTTGTGCACGATAGTAGCTGCTCCAAACTAGTTGGAAAGGACTTGTGCTCAATCTTTGTATTTGTATTTGTATTTTCATTTACATTTTGAAGGAGGAGCTTATTTCGAGCAGAATAAACAACGCTCCCATCTTAGTAAGCATTTTTTCTTTCCTAGAGTGTGGATTTGTTTTGAGAAGGCAATGAAATCTCTTTTCCCTTCAACTAAATAAAAGGTTGCAGATTGGAATTAGGGTTTGGCCTTGTTCAATAGGTAGGGTTTATAAAGACGTAGAGAGAAATATTTGACTTTGTCCTTTTCATCATCCTCATCAAACATAACATACTTGACTTTGTCCACGTTAATTTTCTCAATTTAAGCTAATTAGCTTTCCATCATTTTTTTGATTTTAAGTGTACAAAACCAATATTTGTCCTGACTGGCATCTCGTTGTTCTAAATTTTATGTTTTGTTATTATTATTTTCACAACGGATATTCTATTGACATAATTTTGAAAAATATTCTAATGTTCAATCTATATTTAAACTTATTATTTTTTAATTGAAAAATCATCTATATACATAGTTAACTATGAATTTAAAATATATATAAAAAAATTATAATCAAAAGTAAGTGTTGGGTATATATATACCTTTTTGAGATATGCGATGTAGTGTAAAAACTAATGCATGTATTGTAGGTTAAGTTTGGAGTAGATTGTTTTTTATTTGAAAGAAACATAGGAAAAATCCTCCCTTAGGTAAGGCTCAAAGCATACCATTCATTGTAAGTGTAGTGATTGTTTTGGAAAGGACAAAGAAGCAAATAATCAATAGATGGAAAAAGTGACAAGTTGACTAGTAACCACTAAGTATTCAATGTTGATAGATTTTGAATTTCTAACAAGGCATTGGAGACCTGATACTTGATAACACATGCCTATAAAGAGATAGTGTGGTCATAGAGTATGTGTTTAGGTATTGGCCTTTAGAGTTAACAAGTTAGAATTGGATGTGACAATAAGAGTGCCATTTTTTTTCTATTTTTGTAAACTAGACTAGAAACATCAATTATGACTACATAAAAGGAGACCAATATTAGCAACACCCTAGAAATTCAAGAAACCTAAGCATGAGTAGTTTATTTATTAAATTTTTTGAAGTGCATGCTAAACCTTGTTAATAGGAACAAAGAATTGAGCTACATGGTTTGATATCTCCTTCTAAACTACTTGGGTATTTCCTTGTTATTGCTTTATTGGTAGTTGGATAAAAAAATTAGAAAATTACAATCTCTATTGCTATCCATGTGTCCATAGCCTTCGTAATGGCACCTAAATTACATTGGAAGCTAGTTAATTTTTAATGATCTATTCTTTATTTTCTTTTTTCTTTTGACATTGTTTTCAAGTATATTTGAGATGCTTATCTCAACTCACAAACAATGATTATTATTATTGAGTTGGAAATCATAGTGGCAACATGGGTAGAACTTTATAATTTTTTCTCAATACTCAAGTACAATAGCCAATCCCTAAAGGTTCTTTCTTTAGGTTAAATTTGGAGTAGATTGTTTTTTATTTGAAAGAAACATAGGAAAAATCCTCCCTTAGGTAAGGCTCAAAGCATACCATTCATTGTAAGTGTAGTGATTGTTTTGGAAAGGAAAAAGAAGCAAATAATCAATAGATGGAAAAAGTGACAAGTTGACTAGTAACCACTAAGTATTCAATGTTGATAGATATTGAATTTCTAACGAGGCATTGAAGACCTGATACTTGATAACACATGCCTATAAAGAGATAGTGTGGTCATAGAGTATGTGTTTAGGTATTGGCCTTTAGAGTTAACAAGTTAGAATTGGATGTGACAATAAGAGTGCCATTTGTTTTCTATTTTTCTAAAGTACTAGACTAGAAACATCAATTATGACTACATAAAAGGAGACCAATATTAGCAACACCTTAGAAATTCAAGAAACCTAAGCATGCGTAGTTTATTTATTAAATTTTTTGAAGTGCATGCTAAACCTTGTTAATAGAAACAAAGAATTGAGCTACGTGGTTTGATATCTCCTTCTAAACTACTTGGGTATTTCCTTGTTATTGCTTTATTGGTAATTTGGATTAAAAACTTAGAAAATTACAATCTCTATTGCTATCCATGTGTCCATAGCCTTCGTAATGGCACCTAAATTACATTGGAAGCTAGTTAATTTTTAATGATATTCTTTATTTTCTTTTTTCTTTTGACATTGTTTTCAAGTATATTTGAGATGCTTATCTCAACTCACAAACAATGAATATTATTATTGAGTTGGAAATCATAGTGGCAACATAAGTAGAACTTAAGAAATTTTTCTCAATACTTAAGTACAATAGCCAATCCCAACATCGAAAGAAATAATAGGATTTGTTACAATGTTAGATTTCAAAGAATGCTTTAGGAGATACATATCAAATGGTCAATGTAGCACTAATATTTGAAACTAAAAAAAATTGATTCATAACCATCCTTTATCCAAGGAATACTCTAAAACATAACCGTTCAATAATTTCTCCATCATGACCCTTTGTTAAAATATTTTGGTAAAAGAAAACCCCCAAAAGATAGAGCAAGACAAAAATAAAAAATAAACCAACCTAAAAACTAGCAACAAAAAGACACACAAACAAAATACAAGTAAAATAACTATGTGCAAGGTAGAAATCAAGACTAACCATGCTTGAAAATAGTGCTTTAAAAATTATCCATAACTAGAAATGGAATAGCTTCTCGAATAAGAGTTTTTAGTTAGTACATGTATAATCGTAGACACCCACAATTTTAATAATTTGGAAGGGACATAACCACAACCTATCAAGCTTGTCATGATCTCCTTTATTTTCCTTAGATTTGTCCCACTAAAGGAATAAACTAGAAATATGCAAAGCTTTAACCTTAGCTCTTTTATTAAATGAACATTACACAATCCCCTAATGTTTAGCAAAAGATTTAGGATTATATCACATTTCTCTTCTAAGTGTAGTAGTTGAAGAAGTCTAGCCTCTATTTTGTCATCCATTTCAAGGTAATCATTCATATATTATAAATTAGGGATTTTCAAATCAATAGAGAAGATATGATCCACCCCATATACTAGATGATAAGGTGAAGTACTTAAAGAAATTTTACTTCTAGTCTTATCTACCCATTATGTATATTCTAACTGTGCATGCCACTCCCTAGGATTTTTATCCAACTATTTCTTAATGATTTCAAGAAAGTTCCTATTGATTGATTCTATAGCATTGTTCCCTTGTAGGTATTAATTCAAAGAAAATATCAATATTATACCATGATCAAAAGCCTAATTGGAAAAAAATAAAGAAGAAAAAGTAGGGCCATTGGCACATACCAAAGAAAATAAAACATCAAACCTAGTAACGTCGTGTTCTTCCAAAAACTTAGTTACCACCTCGATTGTACATTGTTTGCATGATTGAGCTTCAATTCATCTTGTATGATAATATGTATAGCAATAAGGATATACGGGTGTACTAATTTTGTTGTCGCTAGGGTTTAGAACCTAAGACAACAAACTTTATATACTCCACATTCAAGGAAACCCTAGAGATCTCAATCTAATGAAGAAAGGGGAAAGAGATCTGACAATAGGGTTTCCTAGGGTCTGATTTATGATTGCAAGAGGGGTTCACCACCAAGATAGGTCTTGGAAAAACTAATGAAATGCAAGATCTAATGTTTAAACCTAGTGATGCATGAAACTTGAATGAATGACCTAGAAATGCATATAAATCAAAACAAAAAGTTGTAAAATTAGAAGTGTGCACTTGGAAACCTGTAAAGGCTTGAATGAGGATTGGAAATGCTAGAAATGTTGATTTTAAGGCTGAGTGGGACTCATACACCATTTTGGATGATTTAGTCCCAAACTGGGTTTTTTGTACCAAAACTGGAATTTGACATAGTTGATTTTGAATCTCCAGAAACCTTGAAAAAATGGTAGTACTAGGAATCATATGCCCAATGTGGCGTATAAGTCATAATGTTATTTTTCTGAAGGTTAAGGTATGATTCTACTCTCTAATCTCTTATCTCTCTAATACACTTTATTTTCAAACTTGAAAACCTGATTTCAGACCTATAGATGACTTTTTTGTGAAGATACAATCTTGCAAATGAGGGGACAACTCCAAAAACTTTCTCTAAGCTTGTAACCTAATCTTCAAGGGATCTTTGAACTCCAAGACACCCAGATCTGCAATCACACATCAAAGAGAAGAAAGATTTGTTGTTTGTTAGAGGATAGGGGTTTGACTAGGTCAAACCCCTTTGAGGTAATTAAACCAAATGATGAGATAATGGAATAAGGAAATGAAACATGAACAATGATACCTCGAATGATGTCTTATAAATCTACAATCTAACATGAAATGACCATGAAGGATGTAGATCTAGATCTTGAGATAAGTCTAGAGCAATGCTTGACCTCAAATCTCGAATGCAACATCACAACACTAGCTCAATAACATGCTTGATTCCTTATGGTCTTGACATGATGATGGATCTTGAATTTCTACAAAAATTGATGAAGAATTCTACTCTTGAATGCCTTAGAAGTGATCTTGTAAACTCTTTTGATGCTCTTGTGAAGTCTTGGAATGCTTAACTCTTGAGTGTTTGACTTGATATCATGAAGGATTAGTGAAATAATGATTTGAGACCTCATTTATGTAGGCAATCCATCTAATATCCTATTTATTAAATCCCACAGGCTGACATCCATGAAATTTGAACTTAAAACCCATATTTTCCTGCTCAAAACCCTAAAAATAGGCCAAATGGGACTCATATGCCACACTTGCGTATGAGTCCCACCTAGGTGGGACTCATATGCCTAGGGTGGTGTATGGGTCCCATGGGGCTTTTTTAGGTGGCAGAAGTGTTGAGGTGTTAAGAAATTAAGTTTATTTGATGTCTATGTCAGGATTTTGGTTAAAATATGCCTCGAGATGCACAACATAGGGTCTTAGGGGCCTATTAATGATGATATTAAGGTCATAAATGCAAGAGTGCCCAAAATTCGATGTGAAAGTGTAAATAAATATACTTTACAACATCAAATTAAGACAAAAATAGGTCTTTTTAGCTTATTTAAAAGGGTCCTAAATCCAATGTGAAAGTGTACAACACATTACAACACTAGATTAGGTCCATTTAGTTTACAAGCCTCCTAAATTTAATGTGAAGGTGTAAATAAATACACTTTACAACACTAAATTAAGGAAAAGTTACCATTATTTAGCTTTAAAAGGGCCCAAAACCTAATGTGGATGTGTAAAAAGCATCACAACACTAGATCAAGGTGATATTAAGTTCACTTTATCATTAATTATTCCCAAATCAAGTAAGGAAAAGGCATACCTTTTCCGTTGTTACAACGAGATGTCTAACAAACAAATTGAATTAATCACATGTGACAAAATTAAGTCTCCATTGTCCAAAGGAATGGATCTTAATGACTAGTTGTAATGGCAAAGCTAAATTATTCTATCTAGAAGAAGATATTTAGTAAATGTGATATGAATAAACATGGGAATGCACATCCTTGAAGACTGTAGGCCAATAATATCCATCTCACAAGATCTGATGAGCTACAACTACACCTAAACTGTTGCCAATTCTAATTCTTTTATAAAAATCCTTTAGTACTTGATTTGCTTCTTCTTTCCTTAAACACATAAGGTAAACCCTATCATGATTCTTTTTGTGTACAACAACTCAGCGTTTATCATGAAATGATTACTTTTCAAGTGTAAAGCTCTTGACAATAAAATCAATTGGAAATGGCAAGTGATACTTATAGTTTCCATCTAATAATATGTGTAGAATGAACTTACTTTCCACCTTAGCATGAAAGGAGAGATCTTGTTTACAACCTTTATATTATAATTTATGCTTGTTATTCAATTGTCTTAATTGACACAACTCCCATGCAATGATCTTTCAAGCTAGTGATCTCATTTTCTATATGACTATGACATAATTTTACAAGTTATCTACAAATTTGATATCCTCCCCACAACAATGTTACATAGAATGAGGTTTTAACAGTGTTAAAATCTATCAAACTTATTCCACAATTTTTTTAGTTTTCAATTAATAGTTTTCTTATTTTTATAGCATTTATTATAACCATGGAGAGACATTCGTTTATTTAAAATACTTAAATTTTATATATAATTTTTTTAAAAACTAAAAGCTAAATCACTGCCTTGATTCTGATATGTTTTAAAAAGTGCTAATTTGTTTTGGTAATTTTAAAGTCTTTTGATTCAATATTTTATTATATATTTTATTTAAAATTGATTGAATTTAAAATAGCTTTAAAAAAAAAAACCAATAAAATTTATATGTTCAATAGGAATGATTACACTATATAAAAATATAGGTTTAAAGCTAAAATCATAGCCGATTATAAACGGGTCTGAAAATCTGTCTTATGAAAGACGTGCAATGCTGATATGGCAAGTTTTGGTTGGAGATGAGCCCAGCGTTCTTTCAATTCAAACTTAACCATCACATTGGTCATACTACTCAATCGGGATAAATTTAATCTCCATTGTCTTTTCATCATTCTAACCAAACATAACATAGTTGACTTTGTGCGTGTTAGTTTTTTCAATTTAAGTTAATACCTCAATATTTGTCAAAATGGAAATGAAAAAAGAATTTTTATATAGCTGGTTTATAGTATATGAGACTATCCTATATTCTCAAATTTAGGAGGCATCTAATTGTGATTTGAAATTGTGGTCTTCTCTTTCAAGAATACAAGTTATCTACTATTAGACAAACTCAAATATATATTGTTATAGATTTTATTTTAACTATTATTTTTTTACAAGTAAACATATTCTAGTGACATATTTATGAAAAATAATCAAATATATAATATTTTTAAATTTAATTTAATAAGATTATTATTATTATTTTAATTGAAAAGTATATATACTTAATTGTAAATTTAAAATATACATAAAAAGTTTACAATAAAAAGTAGGCGCTAAGTATATCCACCCTTCCAAGATATATGATTTGGTGTAAAGAATTATCACGTCCACACTAGTATATGAAAAATCTAGCATAGTTAGAATTATCTAATAAAATTATCCAAGATTTTCTTCAAATAATCGCACATAGATTTAGACAAATCTCATTGTAAAAACAATTTAATAAATGTATTTATGTCCACTAACACAAGGCTACACATCTTAGTCTTGGCCATAAAAGGCATGGTCTTAGTATTCGAATAAGTAATTGTCCCAACGTTCATTATACTATATTCCTATAGAAAAGATAGGATATTATTAAAAGAAAAAGGGATTTTCATAAACTTGAGCATGCCACCTTATTAAACCCCTAGTAACACTAACAAATTCTTCACGTGTTGTCTTAAACACCACCTCTTTTCTATTAGATATTAGAGTTCTTCCTTACAAAGTGTTAATATAGGAGATAGACTCATCAAAATTTGACTCTAGTTATTAAGATGATTGAAGAAACCATTATTAAATTAATATTTAATTATATGCTACATGATATCTTGATTTTTCACCCAAGACATTAACAAATAAATAAATAAATAAATTCATGATGTACACACAAATAGTCATGCAAACCTTATTAAGTTCTCTAATGTTGATGCAAATTCTTATTTCTCATATTTTCTTGTGTTGGAATACCATAAGGCTTATCTAGTATGCATCTTCTATTAGTTTGATTATTCCCCACATTTTATCTATTTTTTCTTTACCTTAATTTTAATATTTAGATTTCAATCAATAGGGTCTCTTCTTCTAAGCCTTGGGCCCTCTAATTATATTTTTCTATCACACCTACTTCTTCTTTAATCCCCTTATTGATGAAATTCCTATAAAATAAATCCTTGAGATCTTTTCAAATTTTCACTACTAGCATGACATTATTTTCACCCCAAGAATCTCTAGCTCTAGCAACTTTAGGATCTCCCTTATATATATATTCTCTCATTTTATTCATAAATTCTATTAAAAATATTAGTATTCGACCACATTCTATATTATTAGCTCTTTTTATCATCTTTGGTCTTTTAATCTTCTTCATCATAATATATTGCATCCCTCTATAGCTCATTTTATCATCTTTGTTCTTTTAATCTATAGCTCACTATATTAGATTCATCCATCTATTCAACTAACTTTTGAATGCCTTGTTCCTTTTTCATATTATAATCTCCTTCTTTCTCTAAATTTCTTTCTTACTACTTCTATTGGTGATACTATCACTTCCTTCACATTTTGCAATGCAATTTGTATTTATTTATTTGGGTCATGGAATGATTTTTTTAACAAAATTATCCTATACCATACTCCAATTTCTTTCTCTATCCTATTTTATTTATTGATATGATATGTTTTAACTATGGGTAATAAGGTCTAGTAGAATAATGTACCATTCATATTTCATTATTTTCCTTTATGTTATCCTATTCTCTAATGCAATATCTCAAGTGTATCCTTGATTTAATTTCATTGCTATACTCTATGTCAGATTTAAGTCCCCCTGCATAGGTAGGTACCTTGTTTCAATAATTATAGTTAATGATTTCTATTTTGGAATGTTGGATTTATGAGTGTGCCACCAATAGACTACACTGCATACCAAGGTGTCATTTAAAAATTCCCTTTTTAAGTCCTTTTCTTATAATATTTATTTCATATTTCCATGGTAGTTTAGAAGGTCACATACTCCTAAGTAATGCGATATTTTGATGTGGGAAATGAAAATGTTGATGTGGTATAACCTAAGAGTTTATAATGTATTTTCTTTATTTATACCACTACTTTCTACTAGTAGTCATTGTAGTGCATTTTTCCTTTTTCAATGCTAATTGAACTATTTTATTAACACTGCTAAAACTATGTATTTTCCTAGTTCATAAAATCCATCTCGCTCTTATCTTTGGTTCATTTAGAACCTATGTTTTCATCACATCCTTGCTATCTATTCTATTGTAACTACTTTCTACTATAATTTCCTCTTTTGAATTAGGATCTTTATTTGATTATATCTTGGCAACTCTTTTGTAAGGATTATAAACACTTATAATTATTTCACCATCAACACCTTCTTGAATTATGTCTTCCACATATAAACCACTGATATATGTTTATAGTGGTATGTGTAACACCCAATTCTCCGAGCCATGAAATATAAATTATTATTTTTGGGAGTTAAATGCTCCATTACAATTAACAAACCATTCTAATTTTAACACAACATTGAATTCATCAAAAAAATCTTTCATTTCTATGACCTTAAAGTCTACCCTCCTCTTTATCCATACTTACATCAATGCCCAAATCTATCAATACCCCGATTCATCCATTTATCTTGAACTCTTAACTATATTAAAATAGGTTTTTTCAGAATTTTATTGAGGATTTTTCCATTCTTCTTACTTGTGTTGTATTATGTGTTTGTTCCAATAATTAATAAATTGTCTTAGATTTTCTATTATATTTTTTTTCTCAACAAAGTTATCTAATTATTTTTATTAATAGAGCTTCTTTATCTAAAAATAAAGCTCTTTAGCTATCATCCCTATACTTTTCTTCTTAATTATTTTCTTCACCTTATCCACTATTTGATATTCCCCCCTTTTGATAGGAAAACCTCACATCCTATTCTTTTAAATAATCTCATATCAGTTTTCCTCTTGTCATGTTTAGTTTCCCTCTTGTGACTATGAATATATATATATATATATATATATATATATATATATATATATATTTTAAAGTTCTATTATAGGTTTCCCCTGCAATAGCTCTTTATTTTCACAATAATGTTTCTCTAATTTATCTTCTTCTATCAAGAGGGTTTTTCCTTTCTCCTGACCATTGTCTACATCTATTCTTTGAAACATTGGATCATTTAAAGGGATTTATTTAGGTATTCCATTTGCGTTGTTGGAAAAATTGTGCAAGAAATTTGTGATTCTATCGATTAAGCTTTTAGAATACTTACTCTAATCAAGTACAAGAATTTTATTTCAACAAAAAACTTGTTACAAAATGTGAAAAATTACCTGTAAATGAGCGAAATTTATTATATGCATGCCATCAAGATCTAAATATTAACAAACATACTTACTCTAGTTGATTGAGAAAAATTGCAAACAAATTATATTCAAGTGTAGTGGCATGAAAATAATGATGACCATAGAATGGAATTATTGCTATACAACATGTCTTCTTTGATTTTCTATCAATTTGTATTACACAATGGACAAGAATCAAATTGAGATCTTTGGTTTAGATTTTGAACTAGGGCATCATATTTGATTGCCATAATTGGTGATATGAAAATTTATGGTTGGAGATGAGTCCAATGTTCTTTGATGCGGGGCAATAGTTCTTGTTTGCAATATGTCCACTATCAAAATTTATGTATGCACAAAAATAAATAGATCTGTTGTTTTGTTTCCCCAAAACACAAATAGGGGAATACAAATGCAGAATAAACAAAATTCAAGGAGACAAATATGGGCATGCAATATTTTTCTTTTGTATTAAATATGCTGGAAATGAACAATACAGGAAAGATTAAACATAAACTACTGAAATCAAACTCTAAATCTATGAACTTCAAACTTCTGGGAGCTTCATAGGTTGCTCAACCAGACATACAAAAAACTTTAGGAGCTGCTAAGAGCTCATTGGCAGGCGCTATGCAGAGCTCTTCACACTAGTAGAATTTGACAAATAAATGACTACGTGACTAAAACTTTTAGTCATGTGACTAAAAATTTTAGTCACATGACTAACACTAGTAGAATATTGCAAATAAATGACTAATTTGGTCATCTATAAGTGACTAATTTGGTCATCGGGTAAAATCACAACTAAATAATTAAATAAATGACTAATATTAGACAAATAAAAATGACTAATATCAGACAAATAAAATTGACTAAATAAATGATTATTACTCCTCTATTCTTTTTTCTTTTTAATTTGATCATAATCCATAGAGCTTAAGCCCCCCTCATGGGACCCCTACCTAAGCAGGCCATTTTGCCACCTAGGTTGCTTGGTGCATCAAAAATACCTATTGTCTGAAGGCCTTCACATATTTTATAAAAAAAATTAACATTTACATTCTTTAACTTTGATTACTCATTATGTTAATAAGTCATTAATGTTTTTAACTATGATTTGAAGCCAATTTGATAAAGATGACTAAATTCTCAATTAAAATAGATAATTAACCAAAAAAAAAATGAATTGAGAGAGTGGGTGGTATTATAATACAATACAATAATAATATTATTAATATTATAATATTATATAATATAATATATATTAATATAATATTATATTTACACCGAAGTCGTGTCCCTATTTGAGCTTTCAGAGCTCAATTTGTCCATCAAGGGTTTAAAAACAACAAGAAGGAGTGGTTGACAATCTGATCATTGGCAATCGTCGATTGTTTTCCCACTTATCTTTTTGTCCTTCATCGTAGAAATCAACGCCAGCGTTAATTACTATGCAAGAATTTTGTGTGACGAAACCTCTAACAGTGCGATGGAAACGCTATCCACTACCATTTAAAAGCAATATATAACAAATCTTATCGCGTGTCCACCGGAATTAGCAACTTGTAAAATGGCACGCAAGATTTTCACATGGAGGCTTTATCTAAGATCTCCCTATGGACAACTCAATTTCTTTGAATCATCTTGCAGCTTGCGTAGGCTATTTTGAACCCTTCATTGTAAAAAACGAGTTGGTAGACTTCATAGAGGAAACTAATATTGGCGGGGAAAGCCGAAAAAACATCAAAATACAACCGAAAAATTGCACCCGCCGGTACACTCTCCCTTGCCGTGGCTCACAAGTTTAAAAAAAGATGAAGAGAAAACAAACAAAACATAATCAATAGAAAGTTATCAACTACAATTTCAATATACTCTTAACAAATGATTATGTTAAAAGATGCGAAATTATAGGAATAAATGTTTATGGAAGTTCCCTCCAAGAAAAGAAATGGACATGAGTAGTGAGTAAAATCATGGAAGTTGCTTCTCTAGAAAAGAGAGGGAATCCTATAGATGACTATGCCCTCTTGAAAACGGTCTTTGACTTAAAACACATCAGTATAAATATGTTGATAGCTAAGTAAACTAGTAATAATTTATTATTCAACAAAATCATAATGGACTATTTTTGGTGGTGAGAAATTACCTTGTAAAAGTTTTTGTTTTTGTTTTTTTCTAAAATTAGGAATGTTTTAAAAATAGTTTTTTTAATTAAATTAAGAGTTTTAAATATATATTGGTTTTATGTGTATAAATAATAGTTTTATTATTTTTAATTTAATTAGGTTATGATTTTATGTGTTTTGTTTTTTCATATTAAAAGAAATAATTGTGTATTATTGTTCTTTTCAAAATGGTGAAGTGTTATAATGAAGAAAATTGTATAGAAGTTTTTTTAGTTGTTTTGGATTCATTTGATTGTTTGTCTCAAGTGTAATAAATTAATGTCTAATTTGTGTATTTATGTATAAGAGTTCGCATCTAACTTATTACTTATCAAATTTTGAGTTCTTGACTTCTAGTGATATAAATTTGACCCATATTTTTGATATTTCTCATCTTGTGTCAAACTAATAGATGTTGTTCTAAAATTTATTCAAAACTATGGCTATGGTTTTGATCCCCAAACTTTAAAATTAAAATTTATTTTGGGTTCAAGTTGACTTGCTTGGAAAAAGAAAGATAGATAGAGGAGACAATTCTATATAGAGAGCTCAGGTATATATACTAAAACTTGCACCTAAAGGAGGTTCAAGGATTATGCCGATAGAAAACTATATATATGTTTATATGTTAGAGAGTATGTGTTTTATATTCTAGTTACATGTGACTAGATTAAACAATTAATAATAAGTGCTAAATAATGAAATGAAATAAACTTAGGCAAATCTAAATTTTGAAGGCATCTAATCCAAATGCATTAACAACAATTGAAAAGAAATTTATAGAGAAGTTTATAATAGTAAATTACTTAGGTCGACTAGTGTGGTGAATATAATAGTTAATACATAAAATAAAATAAAAATATATAATAATATAAAATAAAATTAATAATAATACTATATAAAACAATATCTTTTTCTAAATGACCTATCAATTGACCTCATGTACTACACAAATGCATGTAAAAATAAACCAATTTTTTCCCTAATTGACCTTCCACAGCTCTTCGACATACCCATTGCACACCAAGGTGCGATTGCTAGTATATAGTATTATACTATTATATAATATTATATTTATATTATAATGTATTTAATATTATATAATAATATAATATTATAATATATATTATATTATATAGTATTATATTATATAATAATATAATATTATAATATATATTATATTATATAGTATTATATTATAATATAACATAATATTATATTATATAATATATTTAATAATATCTATTTATTTAATTTCGTACCCTAATGGCCGAGCATAGTGGGTGGCCAAATATTGGCCATAATTTTTAGACCCCCCATAATTTTCAGACTCCCTGCTACAACAGGACACTGGAAAGAGTTGCAAGGCGATAACAATTTTTGCCCCTCCACCATCTGAAGATTTGTGTTATTTCAAGTCACTAACATTGAAGGTGGTTTTCACCCCTTCATTGATTGCTAAAGAGGTTTCTCAATGGATTTTCTCATTTACAAGTAGGTTTTTCAAATGGATTCTCTCTCTTTGGAAAATTTGGGAGCAAGCAAGGGCCCTGTTTGCAACCACCATCTCCCAGCGCAAGCTTTCATGTTCTAGAAGCAACTATTTCAAAACCATCCATTCCAGAACCACTAGTTTCAGAACCACGTAAATTCCAGAACTACCCAACAACCCCATGGGTTTGGGTGATCAAGTACAGGAGTTGAAAAGAGTTGAAAAGACGATTATTTGAAGATGATTTTAACAAGGTGGGAGTGAGCGCAATGGGAGGTTGTGGCTAAACAACCTTGGCAACTACTTTGTGCGGGGATCCTCAAGATAAAAGTATGTTAACCCCTTGTTTTACATTTTGTTCCTGAATTTGGGAATTCTTTTTAGTAAATTCTCATATTGGCTTGGCTTTAACAAAAAAATTGATTAGACAATGAGGTACTTTAGATCTATCCTTTCTTAGCCGAAGTGTTGGGCAATCTATGGGATTGGCTACTAAGGAAAATTCAGCAGTTAAGTATTCCAGTCAGAGTAGATATTGCATTACTCTCCATGATAATGGTCAGCTTCTAAACATCAATAATACCCACAAACTTATTTGTGCTGAAAGGAGATATTTTAACTTTAGTTGCTTGTGATTTCGGTGCTTAGGTAATGTTTCATCTTTGCAGTAACATGAAATCCTTGCTCAGATTAGGGGGCTTGTCTTGTGATTCTGATGTAGACAAGCCCCTTCTTTTGCAAATTGTTTTCCAATGGATACCCTGTTACCACAATTTAATATTCAGAACTAGATACTGAAACAAATACAACATAACATAAGAGAGGAAAATCACAGTAATCACATCCAACCAAAATGAAATACACTGAATATCTTCTTCACTTTCAAGAAAAACTTTATATATCCTCTTAACAGTTATATAGCCAAACAAAGGTGTCATAAGAACACTAGATTTCTAATAAGCTATACTCATTTAACCAACTAGATTATATAGCCAAACAAAGGTTTCAGAATAGCAATAGATTTCTAAATTAGTAACATATGGGTTCAAACTTCATGTGGGTTCTAGGCTAGCAAATCTAAATCAATATTCATTGGATCAATTAAATGCATGGTAATCTTTAAGATGCATGTTATAATGAATTAATCTTGCTATGAATGAATCCTTTTCTCATAGATAAAAATACCAAACTATTTAACTTATTTATCAATGGCAGTGCTGAAAGAGGTTCAAGATATGATTTATGATTTCATAATTTCTTTTGCACCATTGCCTCTTGGATCTAAAGGAGAAAATAGTAAGCTCAATTTCAGTCATTTGGGACTTTCCTTTCTGTGAAGGGGTACTATGCAGCTAACCTTTTATTTTAAATTGATCCCAAATGAAGAGGAGTACAAATTTAGTTGTTGGTTTTATATTGCAATGCACAATGTCTATGATCCTTCCATGACAAGTATCATAAGCTTTGAAAGCCTGAAATAAGTAAAGATAGTAAGGTCATAACAGTTTACAATGGCTTATTTTTCTACTTTCGAGTAAGTTTCATAAGGAAAAAGAAAAATATTAGAAAATTTATAGTTCTAGATGATGTAGATTGGGTTTTTTGGGGGGTTTGATTTTTTCTTTGGCTGGGAAAATAGACTCCTTCACCTTTATCATAATAGTATCCATCACCGTTCATTGCTTTGGCTAGAAACACAACCAAATGGTTATACTGCAATGCCCACATCCACCCATCCTTCTTAAAAATAGACCCCCTAATGTATGGACACATCAGTAGGTTGGTTCAGTAATTTCATTTAATTGGATTCTTTTTCTTTTTCTTGATGATAAGTGCACTATCATGGAAACAAGCATTTAGGGATCAAGAGGAACCCAATATGGGTGGTAAAAATAGAGAGAAATTTGAATCATAAATATTGAGCAGATTACACTTATTCTAGGAAAGCACAGGATCAAATCCAAATGATCTCACTTGATCTGTGATGCACAAAATTTAATGACTTATAAACTAATTTTGGAGGATTCATTTTCTCCATGAAATTTGTGTTTGAGTCTAGTTATGGGAAAAATGAAGATCAAATTGGTAGTGTGGATAAAGTACCTGATGATGCAATTTAGCTTAATTCAAATAAATGGTGGATGTCACATCCACAAACGTGCATGTTTGGTCCTGAAGATAATGAGTGTGTGGCAAGTGGGAATTCTCGACACGCTCAAAATATGTATGGTTCATCTATCCTTGACCAACAGGCCTAGTTCAGGCCAGCTGAAGATGTGCATAAATAGCCTTTAAATTGAGCACACCCTGTTGTGCATAGATTAAGAAATGAAAACTTGATAGTTATAGAAATATTAGAAATTAAATTTTAGAGTATATGGTGATTTTTCTTAAAGTGTTTTTTTTAATTTTTTTTAATAATTTAGAGATTAAATCTATTTGAAAATATGTGTTTTTTTATGAATGTCGTATCCAACCATATCCATAGTAGAGGTCTTAAAAAATAGCCTTATCCTTATTCATATCTGTGTCCATGCAACTTTGCTCGCAGTATAGTTGTGCTTAATAATGCACTTTCCTCCTATTTTATTCTCTGCTGCAATCTCCCTTCCCCTATCCCCCCCTTTTGACTGTTTTAATGATTGTAATGGTATATTTGATTTGTTTGATCTTTCAATAGAAATAAATAATTATGTTTTTGTTTGCATGACATGAATCCATTATTTTTTTCTTCATGCTCTTGCTAATAAGTGAACCATTTCTTAAGAATTTTACTGTTGTGGTCTTATGATGATTATTAGCACTTTAAAATCATTTTATTATGCTATAGTGCAATAGAAACTTCACAATTGGTTTATATAGATTATACCTTTAATATTGTAATTGTTGAAAATTGAGGTGTTTTCTTAGCTTAATTCTCTGTAAAACTTCAATATTGCTATTATAAGTAAGTCTTTTCTTTGTTTCATAAATTCTTTGTGGATGATTATCTTGATTAATCCATTATACTATTGTAGAATGTAGAGAGAGTTATTTAGAAGAACTAGACAGGATAATAGAAGGATCACACAAGATATACCATGGAGAAACCCTTTCGGGAAAAAACTCCACCAAGAATTATTCTATTATTCAAACTCTGAATTACAATAGCTCCAATTCTTGCTTGAGAATGCTTCTTCTATCTTTACCAATCTTCTTCACACCTGCAATAAGAAATCTGAAAACTCTATTCAACTTGAATGAGATATAGAGACAATATGCAACCTTGTAATCTCCAAATGGTGATAATTACAATGCATAAGCACAAGCCCTTGAAAAGGTACACCATATTCCTTCAAGTAGAGTTCTTCAGTGAAGACTAAAGCTTACAGCATGTGCATCATGCATTTGGGTGTCCCAAACTGAAACTACAACTTCTCCTTCACTTCGGTGATAATTCCAAAGCTATTCCTCAAAGATGGTGCCCAAAAGAGGGTCCCACTTAACAGAGCCTTTAGAAATATCTTATCATGCATTGGAGTTAATTCCAAGAAAGCACCTTGGGTGCCTAAGTTGGCTCCAAGTGATTTCTTGTTAACTGAAACATTTACTTAACACCATTCCCAAAGAATGGTCATCCCTTGTTAACTGGAAGTAGTCCCTGTTATCTGTCATACAACTCAATGTTATTAGCCATGCATTACAAGTTAACTGAAGCTAACTACATGCAACTCAAAAACCAACATGCGCAACATGCACTTGCATGCAAATGAAGAAGAACCGAACTGAACTAAATCAACTAAACTGATTCTAAACTGGAACGAACCGAATCTCAACTTAATTGAACTTAATCAACTTAAGCTGAACTTCAAGCATGCAAACATCAAATCCTAACTCCTAGGATCTTTACATGCATTACAACATTGTATAGTTAACTGAACACAAGGTGAGTTTCACCTTACCATGTGAGTGTCCCATGTGTCCCTATTATTTAGGAACTCAATATGGACGCCCTCACATGCTTCTTACATTTAGAATTAATTACAAATGTCAATAATCATGATTATTTCATCAAATATTAATCTCACAATAATCTTAGTGTTGTTGAACACATTCCAAGAAACAAGGAGATACATGAAATAATTAATGTTTAGGATTTGCAATTTAATGGCAACCTATTTCCAACATTCTCCCACTTGACATTATACATTGCAATTATTCTAAACAAGGAATAATAAATTTAAATCAAGTATAGGACTCAAGGCCAATGGCCTTCCTGCACCATGAGAACTTATCTGTAGGAACTGGCTTCGTAAGATAATCTGCAGCATTAATTAAAGTGTCAACTTTTTCAATTAATACTTTCCCACTCTCAACCATTTCTCACACAAAGTGATAATGAACATCTACATGTTTAGTACGAGCATGATACATAGGATTTTTGGCTAAACAAATAGCACTCTGACTATCACATTCAAGCCTAACTTGCTTGCAATTAAAACCAATACCTGACCCAAGCCTCTACAACCAAACTGCCTCTTTCGAGGCATGTGTGGCAGCCATGTACTCTGCTTCTGTGGTGGACAAAGCAACCGTGGGCTGCCTCTTACTCATCCAACTAACCGCAGCTCCAAACAAAGTGTAAACATAACCACTTGTCGACCTCCGACTGTCCAGATCTCCTGCCCAATCTGAATCAACAAACCCCTGTATGTCCAATGATCTATTCATAATATCAATATTATTTGAACCATGATAAACTAAATAGTAATCTGAAGTCCCTCCTAAATATCTAAATACCCTCTTAACATAAGTCCAATGTTCTTTACCAGGGTTAGACATAAACCTACTAAGAACTCCCACTGCTTGTGCTATATCTGGTCTTGTACAGACCATTGCATACATTAAACTACCAATTGCACTAGCATACAAAATTTCAGACATTTCCTCAAAATCAAAATCAGATTTAGGACTCATATCTAAACTTAACTTCGTGCCAACTGGTAAAGGAATTTTAACTGGTTTACTGTCCTACATGTTAAATCTTTTCAAAATAGTATCAACATAATTACTCTGACTCAAGCAAAGCTTTCTGTTACCTCTATCTCTACTGATCTCCATACTGAGGATATATTTTGCAGCCCCTAGATCTTTCATCTCAAATGTGCTCGAGAGTTGTGCTTTCAATTCTCTAATCATTACCTTGCTGTTACCAATAAACAACATGTCATCAACATACAAGATAATAATTAAAAGCTGATCATCAATAATTTTTATATAAACACAATGATCTTCCTCACTCCTAACAAAACCAATTTTTAATGCAAAAGCATCAAACTTCTGGTACCACATTCTGGGTGACTGTTTCAATCCATATAAAGATCTCTTTAACCTGCAAACCTATTCTTCTTTTCCTTTTACAACAAAACCTTCAGGTTGCTTCATATAAATCTCCTCATCAAGATTCCCATGCAAAAAAGCAGTTTTCACATCCATTTGCTCAATTTCAAAATCATAAGTAGCAGCAATAGATAAGAAGAATCTAATAGAAGTTAATTTAGCAACAGGAGAGAAGATTTCATTAAAATCAACTCCCTCTCTCTGGGAGTAGCCCTTGGCTACTAATCTAGCCTTGTACCTTTCGAGATTACCATCTGCACCAATCTTCTTTTTAAAGATCCATTTACTACCAATGGCCTTTCTATCTTTGGGCAAACTCTCAAGATCCCATGTGTCACAAGTATCCAAGGATTCCATTTCCTCATGCATAGCTTGTGACCAAAGCTTATTCTCGTTTGAAGATAAAGCTTCCTTGTAAGAACTGGGTTCATCATTAGTACTCATTAAAGCAAAAATACAACGAAAATTAGGTGGGCTATACCTATCAACGGGATTCCGTTGTCTTGTGGATCTCCTTAAAGGAGTTTCTTCTGGTTCCTCAATATGCTCATCTTGAGCCTCTATTTCAGAAGAACTCTTTGAACTCTCTTCTTGAGATTCATCCACTTGTTCTTCAACATGTGCATCTTGTTGCTTCTTAGTATTTGTCTCAAAATGCACTATTCGAGAAGTATCCTTTTCCTTTGGTTGTTCTTCTCCTGAATAAGCTCTAAATTCCCTGAAAATAACATCTCTAGATAAAGAAAATTTTCTTGTTAGTGGATTCCAAAGCTTGTAACCTTTTACATTTTCACCATAACCTATGAATATGCATTTCTATGCTTTAGGATCCAATTTAGATTGCTTTTCTCGAGGCACGTGAACAAAAGCCTCACAACCAAAGATCCTTAAATGTGCAACACTAGGTTTCTTACCTAACCACATCTCATAAGGAGTTTTATCTTCAATAGATGAACTAGGGGATCTATTGATTAAATAACAAGAAGTACATACTGCTTCAGCCCATAAGGATCGTTCAAGCCTAGCACTACTTAACATACTCCTAGCTCTTTCCATTAAGGTTCGGTTCATCCTTTCTGCTACTCCATTTTGTTGAGGTGTATATGGAGTAGTTTTCTGTCTCACTATTCCTGCATGCTTACAATAGTCATCAAATTCCTTAGAACAATACTCACCACCATTAACTGATCTCAACACTTTTATCTTATAATCTGATTGTTTCTCAACCAAAGCCTTAAATTCCTTAAACTTATTAAACACATCAGATTTGTTATGCATAAAATATATCCAAGTGTATCTTGAGACATCATCAATAAATGTGACATAGTATCTAGATTTTCCAATAGAGTCAATATCCACAGGACCCATTACATCTGAGTGAATAATCTCTAATAATATTTTAGCTCTATTTGTACCACTAGGAAATTTAGATCTAGATTGCTTTCCAAACACACAGTGCTCACAAAAGTCATTTTTGCCAATATCATAATTAGGAATACTGTCAACCAAATTTTTATTAAGAATGGTCCTAAGACCTTTTTCACCTATATGGCCCAATCTATGGTGCCATAGCATACATGTATTTTCAGCTTCAATTACATTTGATAAAATATTTACATTGGAGGTATTCAGCTTAAACAAAGTCCCAATCCGAGATCCTTTAGCAACCACCATATTCCCTTTCACCAATCTGCAACCACCTTTGTCAAATGTCACATGCATTCCAGAATCATTAAATTTAGAGACAGAAAGTAGATTCCTTGCAAGTCCTGGAATATGTAAAACATCATTAAGGGTATTAACACTACCATCACTGAAACACAATTTTACCTCTCCTTTGCCAACAACCTTTGTTGTGCTGTTGTCTCCAAAGAAGACATCTCCTCCATCATATGCAGTATATTTAGAGAACCACTCCTTTCTAGGAGTCATATGATAGGAACAACCTGAATCAATAAGCCAAGAGTTATCAACAACAGTATTAGAAGAAATGACTAATGCATCATTACTGTCATCGGATTTTTTGTAGAAGCATCAGTACTCTTCTTCTTGCTCTTACAATCCTTTTTAATATGTCCAGGTTTTCCACAATTCCAACACTTTACCTTACTCTTACTAGGGGTTTTTGACCGTCCTTTAGACTTACCCTTTCCTTTCTTGTCTGCTTTAGATTCCTTCTCTTTAGGCCTACCTCTTACAAACAAGGCATCTTGGGAGCCAGTTTTAGATTTCCTCCTCATCTCCTCTGATAGGAGAGTAGGAATAATCTTGTCCATCTTTGGATCTGCACCATTACCACTAATTGCAACTATTAGATTTTCCCAAGAATCTGGCAAAGAGCAAAGCAATAAAATGCACTTATCCTCATCCTCAAGCTTTACATCTACAGATGCTAACTGACTGAGAATTAAATTGAAAGCATTTAAATGTTGTTCTACAGAATCACCATCTTTCATTTTCAATGAATATAATTTCCTTTTCAGATACAACTTATTTGTTAGACTTTTTGTTTGATAAATGTCTCCTATTCTTTTCCATAATTTATATGCACTGATTTCCACTGAAACATTTAAAAGAACAGCATCAGCAAGACACAATCTAATTGTTCCTCTTGCCTTTTTATCTAACTTAGCCCAATCTTCATCTGACATGGTTGTAGGTGTCTTTGTCTCATTATTAACCGCTAACCATTGATCTCTTTCTTCAAGAAGATCTTCCATTTTTAATTTCCACATTTCATAGTTAGAACCATTGAACCTTTCAATATCTAACCTTGAATTCATTGTAACAAAAACTTAATCCCAAAATCAGCAAATTACTAAAATAATAAGAGCTCCCACTAAGCCAATAAATCCTTCAAACTTTAAGAGAAAGGCGTCCCAATACTCTACCCAACCTCAGCTTTGATACCAAATGTTGAAAATTGAGGTGTTTTCTTAGCTTAATTCTCTGTAAAACTTCAATATTGCTGTTATAAGTAAGTCTTTTCTTTGTTTCATAAATTCTTTGTGGATGATTATCTTGATTAATCCATTATAATGTTGTAGAATGTAGAGAGAGTTATTTAGAAGAACTAGACAGGATAATAGAAGGATCACACAAGATATACCGTGGAGAAACCCTTTCGGGAAAAAACTCCACCAAGAATTATTCTATTATTCAAACTCTGAATTACAATAGCTCCAATTCTTGCTTGAGAATGCTTCTTCTGTCTTTACCAATCTTCTTCACACCTGCAATAAGAAATCTGAAAACTCTATTCAACTTGAATGAGATATAGAGACAATATGCAACCTTGTAATCTCCAAATGGTGATAATTACAATGCATAAGCACAAGCCCTTGAAAAGGTACGCCATATTCCTTCAAATAGTGTTCTTTAGTGAAGACTAAAGCTTATAGCATGTGCATAATGCATTTGGGTGTCCCAAACTGAAGCTACAACTTCTCCTTCACTTCGGTGATAATTCCAAAGCTATTCCTCAAAGATGGCGCCCAAAAGAGGGTCCCACTTAACAGAGCCTTTAGAAATATCTTATCATGCATTGGAGTTAATTCCAAGAAAGCACCTTGGGCGCCTAAGTTGGCTCCAAGTGATTTCTTGTTAACTGAAACATTTACTCAACACCATTCCCAAGAATGATCATCCCTTGTTAACTGGAAGTAGTCCACTGTTATCTGTCATACAACTCAATGTTATTAGCCATGCATTACAAGTTAAGCTGAAGCTAACTACATGCAACTCAAAATAACCAACATGCATGCAACATGCACTTGCTGGTGAAGATAAGCTTGGTGAACTAGCGATTCAGTGATTAGGCTGTGGTGAGACTTAGTGAACTTAAGCTGAACTTCAAACATTCAAACATCAAATCCTAACTCCTAGGATCTTTGCATGCATTCAGAAGTGTTAACTGTTACTCTGTATAGTTAACTGGACACAAGGTGAGTTTCACCTTACCATGTGAGTGTCCCATGTGTCCCTATTATTTAGGAACTCAATATGGATGCCTTCACATGCTTCTTACATTTAGAATTAATTACAAATGTCAATAATCATGATTATTTCATCAAATATTAATCTCACAATAATCTTAGTGTTGTTGAACACATTCCAAGAAACAAGGAGATACATGAAATAATTAATGTTTAGGATTTGCAATTTAATGGCAACCTATTTCCAACAGTAATAGCTTTGATTGGAGGAGATTGAATGTCCTTGGTTGGAGGAATTGAACCAATGAATAAAATTCCATGAAAAATTATATTGTTATGACCATCATGGATGCCAAACTATGGATCTTTTTTTAAGCTTTTAATATGACAATGCCCATGCGTGTAATAGTCAAGGTGGTGGTGTATTTGAAGTTAAAATCAGCAATGTATGAAGGAAAACAACTATTCAAATTTAGGCACAAGAAATGTTTCTATTGCTTGTAATCTAAAGATTGTTGTGGGTTCCTTATTTTACAATTCAATTTAGATCAATAGCAAAAATTGAAGTAGGTAGCATGCCTTTACGTAACCAAATATGCTAGATTTTTTTAAAAATTTGAGGTATTAGGGAAATTTAAACTAAATTTGATAGAGAAGCTTTTTCAAAATTTGATTTGTTAGTGCAATTTGGATTTGCTTACAATTGAAGAAGAATTTTTGTTTTGATTTTTATGCATAAACAATATGTAATTATTATTTTCCCATCTATAAGTTTTACCTAGAATAAATTTGAAGTTTATAATGAATACATCACAAATAAAATAATGTGGAAGGTATAGAACGATTTCAAGATATTTTATTGTTATAGCTGATTTAGCTGTCAGTCGTGTATGTGGGTGTGATTACATTTGTACCTTATTTGATATTATCTTGTGATTATTGTGATTGAGGGCCAAGCTTTAAAATGCTCTGCATCACCCTATAGTCAATACAAAGGTTGTCAAGTTTACCTACTATATAAGTGGACAATTCTTTTGAGGCTATGCTAGATTATTAGAGCATGATTCTATAAAGTTTTGACATGAAGATTATAACAACATTGCATACTACTATGCTCATTTTATATGTTTCTTTTTATATTTTAAACAATAATATTTTGTGAGTTGAAGCGATTTTCTAGATCAAGATTTAGTTGTATGAGAAACTGTTCCACATAAAAATGTATTTTAGATTTTTGTTTCTACTTCATATTATTACAAAACTGTTAAAATCCATTTTTTTATTTAATGCCAGGTGAAATTACATTGGATTGGGCAAGAAGGCTACAAATAGCACTAGTTTTTACCAAGGGATTGGACTATCGACATGAGCTTGCCAATCTACCCATGATGCACAAAGATGTCAAGTCTAGTAACATATTGTTGGTTGAGAATCTAAATGCTAAGGTTGCAGATTTTGGTCTATCCAAGTTAGTTACCGATGAAGGTGTAGATGCTGGAGGGAAAAGCTTCTCAACTTAATTCAAAGGGACACTGGTATGTATGCCTTAAAATTATGAATTAGTCAGTAGCATAGATCAAATCACTAGAATAGATGAAATGGGACTTGGAAAAGTACAACTAGATTAAAATAGGTAAGAGGAATATGAAATCATTCCTAGATAGGATAAGTAACATCAGTACCAAATAAGAAAACCATCTTAACATGATAGAAACCACAAACACTGCGCCCGTTGTAGTTAGGCTCCCTATATCCATCTTTAGGGATGTGACTCCTTCAATCTTCTCCAACTTTTTCCATACAATTTCCTCTTTGGAATCAATCTTTCCATGAGCTTGCCTCTACCATCTATCCAAGTCTCACTTCCCCTTTATTGGCTTCTCTCTCTTTTAAAAGTTTTATTTGTTTCTCACAAGAGCTCTCTGAGATGGAATGAGAGTTGCTGCTCACAAGAGCTCTCTGAGATGGCATGAGAGATGTTTGTTGAACCTCTAACCTTCAAAACCCCCAAGCAGCCCATGCAAACTCTTAAAGTATTAAATTTTACTATGAGCCATAACCAGCTGAATATTATTCCTACAGCTCAATTCACGTTTAAAACTCTACATGTGTACTAGCAATGCAGAAAACTCCAAAAAGGTTGGTTATCTCCATTCCTGCACAAGGATTAGTTCTTAGCCTAGGCTTTCATCTGTTCCACAGGTGAAACAAACTATCCTATCATTTGAAGTGGGAAAGGGGAAATTTCTCTCTATTTACAAATCCCAACCCCCTCCTAGTTAGAATACTTTGCATAATAAACCTATACAAGGATTCCCACCCCCCAGTTAGAATACTTTGCATAATAAACCTATACAAGTATTCACTTTTAGCCTGGGATTTCATTTGTTCCACATGTGACGTACTATCATTGCATCTGAGGTCAAGGGAGATTTCTTTTAATTTATAAATCTCTCCAAGTTTCATTTTCAGAATGAGAGGAAAAATGAAAAAGGATGGAAAAGATCTTTGCTTTCAACCTCCACACCAATTAAACATGAATACTATTGTATAAAAAATGCAAAACGAAAAAAAATTAAATGTGAATCATTTGCAAGAAACTCTTATATTATGAACCAGAAAATAGAAATTGATTGTTGACGCACTATTAGTTTATATATACCAAAAATGAACTTTTATGGGGGTTGAGAAATTATGCAGGCCGACCTCACCACATTAGAAAAGACATGAATTTCAAGAGATGGAGTGTCTTACCTCCTCATTTGCAAATCCCTCAAAACTAGAACCCTTTTTATAAATTGGTCCAACCTCACCACATTAGAAAAGACATGAATTTCAGGAGATGGAGTGTCTTACCTCCTCATTTGCAAATCCCTCAAAACTAGAACCCTTTTTAAAAATTAGTCCAGAAGGAAATATATCATTTATTTTGTTCACTCTATTACATAATAATGCATTTCCATTTAAGATAATACCCATTGAATTGCATATTTTTATCATAAAATCACATTGATTTCAATATGTTGAAAACACTAAATAGGGCAGTGCTTAAACAGTCATAACTTTTATGTCCTGTGGAAAAATTAAAAACTTAAGTATGTTCTGGAAAGGTGGTAGAACAAGGAAAAAACCAATTTTTTTTTTGTAAAACTCTCAAACATGTGTGAGTAGTTTTCTCTGCAACTCAACTCACTAGATTTTCCCAAAACAGCAGTTTGACAAAGCAATGCACCCTTCCAATCTTGAATGCAATTTTTCTCTTGGGGAAATGGAATAATAAATCTTCCATGGTGGCTTAGATAGTTGCATGTTTCTAACATGACAATATATTAGGTTATCTCTAATGCCACTGCTACAATTAAATACGAGAGTGCTCTTTAAAGGAAAGCTCTTTAAGCACAAAGAAATCACAAACATCCAAAAATATATTGTCAATAAAGCAGACTATAAGGATAGAAGATAGATAATCAAACCCAACCAATGTTCATTCATCAACTGGGCTACTATCAGTAAAGTCAATATCCAACATGCCATAGACTAGTGACAAATTAAATTGATTGTGATTCAAGCTAGTCTTAATGTGTCTGTTTCTCGTGTTAATGAATATATATTAATGCAGTCTATATGTGGAAGAAGCAGGATAAAAATCCCAGCCAAATTATAATAAAACAAGAAACTCTTCAAACATGACTTCTAATCCAAACTGTGTTCCAAATTTAAAGCCAAATTCAATGGACAAGATTAAACTCGTAGGAAGCAACACAACAGCTTACAAAGATGCATAAATGTACAGGTTCCAAAATAATAACAAATTATTTCAAATTTTTGATTATTTATCAACAGGTAATGCACAAGGAATTGTAGTGCTATTGTAGTGAGAATGTTTTAATGATGATGCAGTACCACATGCGCATTTGAGCATTATTTATGCTTATAGCTATTTAAAATGTATAAAATGTAGGGTAAGCTAATCCTCAACACAGAACAAAACAGATAAATTACACCTCAAAGAAGTTCATTTCAGAAAACCATTTGGATGAAGAGAGAACTAAACCTACATATTAGTCCATTTTTACTTCAACCTATCTCCCTAATGGATTCTATGAGACATAATTTCTTGAGAAAATTCCTCAATATTTTGTATATCCCATCTATATACCCTCCATAGTTCAATATGGCCCATGGGAAATTCTCTCTTGTTTCTGGCTCTTTATCTTATAAATGCCTCTAGGTTGTTTTAAAATTTACAAGATACCCCAGGAATTCCCTGTTGCATCTCTATCTAACATAGCCAACACAAATTTAGTTAAAGACCATATACAGATGTGCTTCATCTGGGTGATTTCTAGAGGCATTGCCATAGCATGGTTGTCTAATTGCAGTATCCATTGTAATTCATGACCTTAAATCATTCCCTCACCCCCAGTTACTATCTAGATTCAATTAGCCTGCAACAGAATCAATTACCTTAAAGAAATTTTTTCAATCTGCATGGGTCAAGTGCAACATTTTTTGAAAAATAGTAGAATACAGATTCACCATACTAGATATCAATTGTGACAAATATCATAATATATATACATTTATATATGCACATAGATTGGTGTATTAGTCTACTGTGATTTAAATGGAGATCCACAAATATATATAGTTCCTTTCAATAGTTACAAATGGCCTCATTATTATACAGTAGATAGAAATTTACGAAATGAAATCTCTAACAAACTTATTGGACTCATGATCAAGTTAGCATATGTCAACAATCTAGACAAGTGATTGTTTCCAAGGTCAATAATGACAACTCACCATAAATATTTCACTATTATCATGATGTATAATGCATATCAACATTGGCATGTTGGCACTGACAAATTGTTAAAAAAAAATTAGTAATATTTAGAGCAAATGGTAATTGATAATTCAACTTTTCCACATTGTGTCTTGATTTCTGCAAAATGTATATACTTTTCTTAAATTATAATACTTTTATATTATTGTAGTAACACATCCACATAATATCATATCTTGACGTCTTTAAAAAACTTCCATAACTATGTCTTAGCTCAAGGTTGTTTGCTTATGATATTCAAATCTCGAGAAGAAAATATGATTATTTAAGTGTTTTGATGGGATGCACCGATTTAGAATTATATGGTGTGCACTGGTGGTAAAAGTATTTACTATTTAGTACAGGAAAGCACATAGAGTGGCCACAATTTTGTTAAAAAATAGATGAGAAAATAACAGATCTGGTTTAAAACTGTCATGACAATGTTAATGGAAAGATGAGTATGCTAATAGCTAGATCAAACAAGAAGATGGAAATTGAGACAAAGCATTTCAAACAGACTTAACTCCAAGTTCAGGAAGTTACACAGATTCAAACCCAAGAATGCCTGGGCTCCACAACAAAGCTTATAACTGAATCCTCAAGAGGTCATTGGATTCAATAGTAGATATTTATTCTTATATGCTATGAAACAACTCCTATGCATTTGGATTCAATAGTAGATATTTATTCTTATATGTTATGAAACAAATCCTGTCCATTTTCAACCTATCAAAAATGTAACACTTGAACATAATAGGAAGTTTCAAAGGTTTAAATAACCTCCTTGATTCTATTGACAATCTATTGCAGTTGTAGCATTCAAAACTAAAATATTGTCATGGTTTAAATAACCTCCTTGATTCCATTAGCAACCTCTCACAACTACAACCTTGAACATAGAAGGGTGTGAACATTTAAATAACCTTCCTGATTCCATTGGAAACTTGTCACAACTATAGCACTTGAACATGGTAGGGTACATATAGATTTAAATAACCTCCCTCATTCCATTGGCAACCTATCATAGCTGTAGCACTTGAAAATAGAAATGTGTAAAAGTTTAAATAACCCCCCTGATTCTATTGGCAACCTGTCACAGTTTAAGCACTTGAACATAGAAGACTGTAGAGGTTTAAATAACCTTCCTAATTCTATTGGCAACCTGTCATAGTTGTGGCACTTGAACATAGAAGACTGTAGAGGTTTAAATAACCTTCCTGATTCCATTGGCAACCTGTCACATCTGCAACACTTGAAAATAGAAAGTTGCAGAGGTTTAAATAACCTCCCCAATTCCATTGTCAACCTCTCACAGCTACAACACTTGAATATAATAGGAAATTTTAAAGGTTTAAATAACCTCCTTGATTCTATTGACAATCTATCACAACTACAACACTTAAAAATAAAATATTGTCATAGTTTAAATAACCTCCTCGATTTCATTAGCAACTTGTCATAGCTGCAACACAACACTTGAACATAGAAGGGTGTGGACATTTAAGCTCCTTGATTCCATTAGCAACCTATCACAGCTGCATCACTTGAACATGGTAGGGTGTATAGATTTAAATAGCCTCCCTAATTCATTGGCAACCTGTCACAACTGCAACACTTGAACATAGAAGGGTGTAAAAGTTTAAATAACCACCCCGATTCCATTGAAAATAGAATGTTAGGATGTGTTCTAGAGTGCTTCATTAATTCAAATATTTTGAGAGGTTCCTTACAAAATCCATTTTGTGCACATTCTGCAATCAATCATTTCATTCCATGAGATGACATCTCTTTGAGGCATTCTGTCAAACAATTCAGGTGTTTTGTCTATGATTCCACATCTTTCATATATGTCTACCATAGCATATCCAATTATAACATCTGACAAAAATTCCCCTACCATTATTCTTTGGTGCAAGTTCATAGCCTGTCCCAAAGCTCCCATTTTTGCACAGGTAGGGAGGACTCTGGTATTTTACTTGTGGAAATTTTATAAAAAATATATAATAATCAAATAAGAATTATGTTAGGAATGTTGTGACTTCATCAATAATTGTGTTTAATTGTCTAGGTGGTTAGATGTTGACATTGCCATGGAAATTACTTATCTTGCCTATTGGATCATGATCTACTGGACGGGTTTAATTTCTTTCCGAAGATTGAATCATGGCTTATAAATTAGATGTGAAAACTTGATATAACTTCTAAAAGACTTTCTAAATTATTTATATGGATATGATAGGTTTTTAGGTAATTTATTTTCAAATTTCTATGGAGGGAATGATTTGACTTTTGAATTCAAAACCAGTGGGCTATTTTCTAGTTGAGTTTTGATCTTGTTTGTATTTAAGGAACAAACTGTTCTAACTATTTTAAAATAATTACAGATTTATGAGTATATTGTACAACTTACTTGATGGTTCAGTTGACAATGCCAAGTTCGAGGATGATTGCCAAGCAATAATTACGCCGAAGGCATGTCCCTCTTTGAGCTTTCCAAGCTCATTTTTACGGTCGAAAGTTGGAAAGCATGAAGGCGCTTGGAAAGGTTCTCCATCCATCCACAACCGTTGATCATTTAACTCCTTCCAAAATATCTTCCTTCTGTTAATATCTGCCCTACTTTCGTGACCTCCTTTTTTATTAGTGATTTGTGTAGAAACTTGAGGTAACTCGCATTTCTCTCACCATTAATGGTTTCAACTCCATATTTTACTGCTTCTCCCACCGCTAATGCTTTTAGCCCCTTTACTGTTAATAGATTGAAGCAGCAACAATACAGAACTTGGGGTTTCCTAAAATATTCCTGCAACACAATTTTCGCAGAATCTGTAGGTAAGCCACTTCCCATGATTTCAATTTATTGTATTTATTTAACCTTAGGCTATATTGTAATCTTGGCATTTTGTTTCGTATTATCAGTCTGTAGAAATTCTTGGTATCCAATCCCTCAAAGGGTTGCATTCTCGTTAGAATCTCAAATCAAATCATGGCAAAGTTGTATACATCTACTTTATGAGTATTGCTTTAAGATCTCCCTGTCTATTTTAAAACCTTCTTGGGGATATTGGAAGACTTCTAGAACCCTCTAGTAAAAATTTCCCCTGGTGACTTCATCAGGGGACCGGAAAAATGTAAAGCCTTAAATTGGACTCCCCAAAATCACACAGCTTAACTTGCTCGTACCCTTGTGCTTTAAATTTTGGCACTTCTGAAGGCTCTATGAGCACATTAGATGCCTTGAGATCCATGTGCATGATTCTTTGGATGTGAAGGTACTCCATTGCCCTTGAGATTTGAAGCATTGTGTCAATTGCAACAGGTAGTGCAAAGGTGGTTTTCCTCTGACTCGTTCTTCTAGTATTTTATCCAAGTTGGAGCTGACGAATTCCATTACAAGATAGCAATATTTTTCTATCAAACACACACCTATCAATTGAACAATGAAAGGGTTCTGCAACTTTGCATGCATAGCAATTTCCACTTGCAGTAGAGAGTCAAAATCCTCGCAAAATATGGGGATCTCCTTAACAACAACCTTCACTCCAATCCATAAACCCTCGTACACTTCTCCAAAAGAACCTTGCCCAATAACTACAAGTTTAGGAAACAAATCTTTGGCATCAATTTGTAACCACGGAGACACACGGACATAAGAGAAGCCAACATACAACTAAAACTAATATTTTACATTGAGCCATTTTTTTAAATATTCAGGTGAAACAAAGCATTGGTGAAAGAGCTCAGTATCCACCCCCACAAGCAGAAGAACTTCACTTTCCAACCTAGTATTCTCAGTCATTCTTTGGACAATTCAAGTTTTGTTTCTGGAAGCAATGGTGGACTTACTAGCGGAGCCCTGACTATAATAGTGTTAGATACTTATTCACACTTAATCTTTTGGAAGGTTGGCATAAAATCCTATGTAGTTCCATTCAAGACATCCTACTTTCCAAAAAAAATTAGCTACACAGACTACCAAAATATCAAATGACCTATTTCTAGCCCTAGTGAATACCTAGCTTCTAATTACCTTATTAGCTAATTAGACATCTTTTGAACAGCAGGAGCAACAAGACCAATCTTTTTATTGTTGTGGGTTCTTAATATGGATTTTTAATCTTCTTAGGGGTCAATAGTTTTTCAACTATGTCGGCACACTTTGTTATGGAAGTATATTTGCATCTGCTGGAAATTTTGTACACATTTCTTTGTAGAAAATTAGGAGTATCATGGGTTTAGTTGTAAGGTGGTTTTCCATTCCCAAGTATACCATGGGACCCAACCTTCAGCATTTCTCAGGATCAAAATAAGGATGGATATGAGATTTTAATCACTATCTCCACCCTACTTTCACTGCACCAACACCACCAACCCACCACCAGTGCCACCATTCTGTTGAATATATACAACAACAAGCAAGCAGGCCCCCAATGATTTCAAATTTACAATTGAACTAAAGAATCAGCATTAAAAATATAAGAAACAAATGTCATTTATGTGTTGTAACAATTCAAAAATATGTCCAATAAAAATTGGAAGAAAGATGATTGATCAACGCTATATAAAAAGGGTCGTCAACAGTTGTGGAATAATATGAGCATGTAGATGAAAACCTGAAGTTCCAAAATTAGAGAAGCACATTGACATATGATAAAATGTTGAAATTGGACAAAATACAAAATTGAACAAGAAAGATTAAATTCAGGTTGCCAAAATTTTCCCAAATGACAGATCCAGCCCACATACCAGAAATAGTCAATGTCTAGTTTAGGGTTTAGTGTTTAGGGTTGAATAGTAACTGAAGAAAAAACTTATACACAATAAAAATAGGGGAAAAAATCCTGGCTCTAATATGATAAAAATTAAACTAAAAAATGCTTTGGCTCTTCTTGAGTAAGAAATTAAATTTAGTAAATTTGAGTAAAATAACTCACGTCCTGTTTTACCAATTCAAAAGTTGGAATAGCATTTGTGATGCATTTGTGATGCTAGTGAATGTTGCATAATAATGAATGACATTGTTGGGGTTTTTGATATGTCAATTTACTACTTGGGATTTTCAAATGAAGAATTATGATTTTCATGTCTTTAATCTGACTTTTGTTTGGTACTATCAGTGGTTTTGTGGGGAAAGCAATGCTCTCAGATTTCTGAAAAGCAACAGATGTGGGGATTAATCTAAAAGGAAAAATTATGCAATTCAAATATTTCCAATTATGGAGGCTAATTTGGTATCAAATTTGCAAAAGTTGCTTAAATTCCCTGTCTGCACCGTGCTTTTTCTTCTTCTAGTCAGAAAACTTGTAGGTTCCATTTCCATCTACCCATTTTTTGTTTCTTAATAAATGTGCTATGCATTCATGACACTTTTTAATCTACTACACACTCCTTGCAATGGTGTTGGAAACTCTTAAACAAGGGTAGGATCCTTGAAATATTTTTCAGGTAATTTCTACCTATAATCTCCAAATTGGAAGACAAAATCAAGCATAAGATATATGAAATTAAGATCATGTTGCAAATAGTACTACATTATCACCACAATTGGGCTTTCACATTTTAAACCACAATGATCATAAATAAAAATTCTGGTTGCTATTTCAATTGTTACTTACTATCTAAGTATTGGCTTTTCATTAGTTATAAACCATAACCTATCACTAATTGAACTTCACAACTCTTTGGCGTACCCATTGCATGCCAAGGTGCCATTGCTAGTTGGTACTCAGTCATATGTGTTGTTCACATTGGACAAATTGTTATTCAAACTTGTGAAATAGATCTAGTTAATGTATCATTCATGTTTACCTTCTCTTTCCCTAGCATTAAAAATCAATCCATTCTCCTTAATCATGTGACTCGTATGCAACTTCAAGTCATTACATTAGATGAGATGGACGATAAATTTCTTCAGCTGTATATGTATGAAGGGTCAAGGGCACTTGAGAGATTCATAGATCTTGTGAATCATGTAAATGCCCGTATTTATTTGCATGATGAAAATATTTATTGTTTTGAATGTGTAAGTTTCTACATTTTGTTTTGTTCTTCTGTAAAGTACTTGAGCTTATCTAGAAAGTTTTAGATAGAAACATGGGAAATGTCTGTTAAATTCTCTTATTACTAATGCTTATGTAGTTGCAAACATCAAATCCTAATAGCTTATCCATTCAACTTATGGAATGTGGGCCTAAAAAACTTGAAGTTGGAGCTGTTGTAGTGGATCCTGCCTTTTCCAATTATTTGAATAAAAAATTTCTTTCAGCGGCTTCTGATACCAAGGAAACACACCATATCTTCCTTGCAAGGTATTGTAGCTATGAAAAAAATTGAAACTTAATGTATTTCCTTTTGGACTTAAAATTCATCTTTGGGTATAGTCCAACACTAATCTGGTATGATACTATAATCTAACTCTAGTATATGGTTGGCTCAGAAACAAACGTAAATATGCATGTGATGATGAGTATGCTTCAACCTACAAGGCTATGAAAGGTGTTCGGGTGGTGAATGGTTTGGAACTTTGGAGTACAAGATAACATGCAACACATCGAAGGTCTTGATTCTTAATGATGAATGTTGCTTGCATATTTTAATTAAATAGGATAGCACGCTTGGGAGGGGAGAAAATCAGATACTTAATTTGGGTGGAATGAACAAAATATATAGGCACTCATTCCAATATTTTTCCCTTGTGATTTTTGTGTGTGTGTGTCAAGTTTCTTATGTTCTAGACATAAAATATTTTTTTATTTCAAAGGAATCAAAGGAAGCAGAAAATTTCTACAGAGATCAACCATAGTTATGATGAGGTGCCTTCTCATAATTATTGTGAAAAGAGGGCTGATTGTTTTCATAGATGGGTTGAGAGCACTTAATCTAGTTTTCATTGGAAAAGGTGCTTATTCTTTCTTTGGAAATTTTAGCTAAAGGATGTTATTTATTTTTCTGGCATGTATGTTGTAGCTAATAGCTTCTTTGCTAAAAGGAAAAATAATTTGGAGTATCTATCCTATATTTGAAATAAAAGGAAATGACATTTTTTCTTGACGTGCACTATCTATATTAGTAGTTTATTGCCGGTCATTGGTTTGGAATTTTTCTTCTTTTCTTGAACTAGTCTAGACATTTTTGAAGTATAAATATTGCTACTTAGTTGAGCTTTGCATTGCAGTGGAATTGTGTTGCATAATTATCATAGATATCCTCTTCCATGTGATATATTCTCCCATCTGGGATGTTTATTTTCTTAAAGGATGAATTGTTGCTTTTATGATTGCAATTTCCTGATCAGATCTATTTGGAAAGAAAGAAACATATTTTGGTGTAACATTTTTCTCTTGAAAGGAAAAAAACATATAAGAATATTTTGAGATATTGCAGGTTAAGAAATAGGACTTTTGAATTTAAAGGTAGGGTAGATTTTAAAGGAAACATTATTTTTGAAAGTGTTTTGGTCACTTTCAGATCCAAGACTGAATTTTGCATTAGAAGGTCTAAACTTTCTAATCTGGTACTTGTATTTTTAAAGGTGAACCCCTTTTTCTTGGTTGGGAAGGTTTGAAGCCCTGGGATGGCATCACCCTGGGAATTCTCACCACACAAATGTACTTGAGAATCAGACTTGGGCTAGCAGTGGTAATCTCCTGCCAATTTACTGCCAGACCACTACCTGAGAACATCATATGGTATTTGGTTCTAAATTTAGATAATCTGATTCTATCAGTATTCCTTTCTTGATTTACTTTTGTGAATTGGTAAGACATAAAAATTGATGTGAAGTGTGTAGTAACTTTTGTTGCCCTTTATTCCAGATCCAGTCCTGAGATTTCAGCTACTTGATATTGAAATGGCTAATGAAGAAGAAAAAGGGATGGTGTCTCATCATCATCATCATCAGATTTACTGTTTGACAAGCTTACAGATAGGGTATGTAGATGAATATTTTTGTAGATTACTTTAACAGAATAATTTTTCCTTTCTATGTGCATATTAGTTTTTAAAAGTTAATTGTGGCCTTGTTGGTATTTTAACAAGTATTGTGTTTCTTGCATTTGTATATAATACTACGTTGTTAGTTTATAGGCTGAGTGACTACGAATCAAATTATTAATTCAACAAATACTAAATAGTTATTCTCCTTGATTCCATTAGCAACCTGTCACAGCTGCAACCTTGAACATAGAAGGGTGTAAACGTTTAAATAACCTTCCTGATTCCATTGGCAACATGTCACAATTGTAACACTTGAACATGGTGGGTGTATAGATTTAAATAACCTCCCTCATTCCATTGGAAACCTATCACATTGTAGCACTTGAACATAGAAATGTGTAAAGGTTTAAATAACCCCCCTGATTCTATTGGCAACCTATCACAGCTGCAACACTTGAACATAGAAGACTATAGAGGTTTAAATAACTTTCCTGATTCCATTGGCAACCTATCACATTGCAACACTTGAAAATAGAAAGTTGCAGAGGTTTAAATAACCTCTCCAATTCCATTTTCAACCTCTCACAGCTGCAACACTTGAATATAATAGGAAATTTTAAAGGTTTAAATAACCTCCTTGATTCTGTTGACAATCTATCACAACTGCAACACTTAAAAATAAAATATTGTCACAATTTGAATAATCTCTTTGATTTCATTAGCAACATGTCACAACTGCAACCCAAAACTTGAACATAGAAGGGTGTGGACATTTAAATAAGCTCCTTGATTCCATTAGCAACTTGTCACAACTGCAACACTTGAACATAAAAGGGTGCAGATGTTTAAATAAGCTCCTCGATTCATTTGGCAACCTGTCATAGCTACAACACTTGAACATAGAAGGGTGTGGATGTTTAAATAAGCTCCCTGATTCCATTGGCAACCTGTCACAATTGCATCACTTGAACATGGTAGGGTGTATAGATTTAAATAGCCTCCCTGATTCATTGGCAACCTGTCACAGCTGCAGCTCTTGAACATAGAAGGGTGTAAAAGTTTAAATAACCTCCTTGATTCCATTGAAAATAGAATGTTAGGATGTGTTCCAGAGCGCTTCATTAATTCAAATATTTTGAGTGATTCCATGAGATGACATCTCTTTGAGGCATTCTGTCAAACAATTTAGGTGTTTTATCTATGATTCCACATCTTGCATATATGTCTACCAGAGCATATCCAACTATAACATTGGACAAAAATTCCCCTACCATTATGCTTTGATGCAAGTTCATAGCCCATCCAGTGTGCATTTCTAACACCAAAGAGAATGGAAAGGTCTTTTTTTTACCCAACTACACCCTCCTATTATTTCCTTAGAAAAAAGGATGCCTAATTATTACAAGAGATTCATAGAATATCAGGTTCAGATAAAATGGAACATAGACCTCACCTGGAAACCAAAGAGTCTATTGAGTGATTTATTTTTCTTCCAAAGGTTCTCTATGAAAGAATAGATCATTATCGCTTGACTTATCCATTCCTCTTCATTTTCTCCCAATGATTTTATAACTCTAACAAAGCATTTAGACTTTTCAAAGCTTTTTAGATGAAAAATTAGATGAGCAGGCTTTTGGTAGCTACCCATTGCAAATTCCAAGGATAGAAATAAAGTCCAAGACTCCACTCATAGGATGAACAATAATACCCAAGAATGCTCTCCCAAGACCATGTAAAAAACCAATGACACGATGTTCTCTTGCACTTTCCAAAGGTTTAGTTAACACTCTAGAGAAACCAAATGCCACACCTATGCTAAAGCCTCAGTGCCTTGTAAAATGCCATCAACAACTCCTGTAATTTTCCTTGAAGAATCCTACAAAAAATCCATTAAAATGTCATATAAGGACAATGAATATGTTCATATTTCTCAAATTTGTGGATTCTTCCTCAATTTAAATATAATTTTTATGTTCACCTATTTTTACGCAACTGAAGGAATTGTCCATATGTGGAAATTTTGGCAAGTTCTTTACTTAGAGATGCCAATGTTGAGCTTGTCATACCAAGTAAATCTACTCCAAAAAGCAAATGCAAGGGATTATGTATCAAATCTCTCCAAATCCGGTGGGTAATTTATGGTAAGACAACACTTTTTCTCATGAACACGTGTCTATGAACAACTTTCCTAAGATGGATCTGACAAAGCATGCAATGATCAGGAACATAACTTCAAATGCTGACTTGTTTTCTTTCCATTTAACATGAAGACTTGAAACAATCAATCTAAGATCACAACTATTGATGCATAAATTCGATCAGAATTATTCATATGTGGAAGTTGAATTGAGATGCTGCACTAACCTACATTTTGACTATATTCCCAATAGTGTCAATTACATGACTCCAAATACCAAGCACTCCATGAGGCCTCTGGGCAGGTGTTGCCTCTAGTGAAAATGTTAACCTCATTTCTGCTATATCAATCAAACTAACCCATAAAACAAAGTAGTTAAGTAAATTTCAACCTCAATTACATTGGCATTAAAAAGATTGTCCATTTTCATCTTTTAGTGATCTGAATGAGATTAAAATTGCTCTCAAATAATGCTTGAGATTAAGGAGTGCTTAAGAGCTCATTAAAAATCTCTTCCCTTCATCTTGATCCACCCGCAACACCTTGACATAAGAGCAACAAAACAAAGTTCTTTTATATTGATGTTTAATTCAAAAATATGAAATTATTGCTTTGGAATTGCCTGAAATGCTTTTCTTTCTTGCAAAGCAGTAGATTTTGAGGTAGGAATGGAATTTTAACAGTGTTTTTTGTTTCCTCTCTTTAATGTGATAAGTTTGTATCTTTCTGATGGTCATGTATCTGGATTTCCTTTGTCAGGTTTTTGAGAGTGGGAATCCCAATGCAAAAGAAATAGTCCTTTCAAACATGGCAACAACTTTTGATCGGATTCTGTTATAGTTTGAGGTTTGCTGCTTCAAATCCTCTCTATGTAATTTTTTATGCTTTAGTTCCTAAATGATGTAAAGAAAAAACAATTAACACATTACGCTATATTACTCATTTGAACAAATGCATAATTTCTTTTGTTTCTTCCTTTATTTCAGGATCCTTTCACATTTTCTAATTATCATAGAGCAATACATGAGCCTTTTGATTACTACATGTTTGGACAAAATTACATTCGACCATTGATTGATTTCAGGTATTGTTGTTGTGATTCCCAAGAAGGTTTTAGTTCTTGTTTTTTAATCTGATATGATTGGTTGTATCTCATAGGAGGGTTTCTGATTGTAGATTTAAGCAGTATTTGATCACCCCTAATAATAGAGAGGTAGATTATTTTTCCTCATGATTTTTCCATTGAATTTTTTTTCTATTAACTATGTAGTTTTGACAAATGAACAATAATGTTATTTTGATTTCTGAGACTAAAAATGACATCCTTGAGTACATTTTTGAATGTAAGGGAGGTTGTCTATATGTTAGGCTTGCTAGGGGAATTGGATTGCTCAACAAGAAAATATTTCTAAATTAATTTAGCTCTAACTCTATGGGAAAGATGATAGTTTGATGGACATACACAATTCTACCTATATGGGAGTGATGAGATTTGGATGAAACATCTAAAGAGGTTCCAGATATGCTAGAGGAAAGCTATGAGGAAACTAAATTGATAATGTTTGAAGTTTTTTTTTCTTTCTTAGATGTTGATTATAATTAATAAGTTTAATGTTGTGTTGCAACTTGCAGATGAGTATGTTGATATGATAAAGGCTAGCATTGTCGATCCTCTAAAAGTTATTATAATTGCATTAGTTGATGCAGAAAGGTAAAAATATTTATCTTTATTATAATTAGTGGAACTTGCAACTACAATATCTGATAAAAATCTACTTCCAAATATGTTTTTGACATGCAAATTTTGAAACCTTATTTTCAGGTTGCTACTCCAAATTGGAGAAGTAAAAGGTGAATACCAATGAGAAAGAGTTTGGAGGAGCTGAAACCAATAGCGGCGGGAAAGTTATGGATTTTCAAGGGGATTAAATGGGTCGAGCCCCTATAGGAGGTCCCTACCCTTCCAAAATGACTACAGTTAAGGAAGGGGAAAACAATATAAGTATATGAAAATAGGAGTATTTTGTTTATATAGTGTCAGTAAGCTGTACAGTGTCACTAAGACATTAAATGTAACCAATGAAATTTTGATTTGCCAATCAAGTTTAATAAAGTAAATTTTTAGAGTGGTTTTTTCTCCACTCATAAATACTATGTTATTTGTGTTTGTGTTTGATCAATTATATTTTTTCAAGAATTTTAGTCTACATTTTATGGTGCTTCTTCAACATTTGAATATCTATGATACTTGGAGTTTATGTGCATTAATTTGTGAGGATTAATTAAGTTAGATTTGATTTGTAATGACTAAAGTAATGACTTACATGACTAAATATATGACTAAATTAATGACTAAACTAATGAATAAATATATGACTAAATAAATGACTACCATGACTAAATAAATGACCAATTAACAACAATCAAATTAATGACTAAAAATATGACTAAATTAATCACTAAATATACGACTAAACAAATCACTACCATGACTAAATAAATGACTAAATTAACGAATAAATCAATGACCAAATCAATGACTAAATAAATGACTAAAATAGTTTAGTCATAAATTTGGTGGTGTTATAAATGACTACAAATAAACCACTAAAATAGTCACGTGACTAAAATTAATGACTAAAATATATGACTAAATAAATGACCAAATAAATGACCAAATCAATGACTAAATCAATGACTAGATAAAGGACTAAAATAGTTTAGTCATAAATTTGGTCGCATTATAAATGACCGGCAATAAACTACTAATGGTCAAGTGACCAAAATTAGTCATATATATGCAATTTTTAGTAGTTTATTTAGTCATATATTATTGTTTTTGTACTAGTGTCAGGAGCAATCTCTGCTCACACACAAAACAAATAGCTGCTATTGTTCAGAAGCTTTTAGAAGTTCACATAGAAAAAATTCTTTGAATCACACAGAGAACAAAGAACATTCCCTTTAGATTGTTGTTGCTCAGGAATTCAATTTTAACTGAGTCTTCTCAACTGACAGAATAAAAATGCCTTCATTACTTTTTTCTTTCAAACATTCCCTCTCAAATTCAAAATTACCTACCAGCATTAATTGGGAATTGAAAATGAGCTACCACATTTACTTCAGTGGTTGTCAAGAGTTGTAGGGATGAAGATCCCAAAAATTGTCATTGAAATTGGGGGCTCCTGACAGGTAGGTGAAGCAAGGGATCTGTCATGAGAGTAGGAGGCTCAGGAGCATTCAATTTTCCAACACTCCCCCTTGATCCTAAGCTGACGAAATAAGATCAATCTTGATCCAAATCAGCAACACCCAATCTGCTCCTTAGGTGCTCGAAATTGTCCTTGCTCAAAGGTTTGGTGAATATGTTTGCTAGCTACTACTCAGACCTGCAAAATGCCATTTTAATTTCACCATTCTCAACCAATTCTCTAATAAAAAGATACCTGATTTCAATGTGCTTGCTTCTTCCATGAAACACATAATTTTTTGTCAAGGCTATCAATGAAACATTGTCCTAAAAAATTACTGTTCCATCCTCTTGTTCTTCCTTCAAATCTACCAAGATTCTTCTCAGCCAAATAGCTTGACATACTACTACATTCGTTGCTATATACTTAGCCTCTGCTGTAGATAGGGAAACTATGGGTTGTTTCTTGGAATCCCATTAGATGATTCCCGAACCCAAATGAAACACATAGCCTAATGTACTCTTCCTATCATACAAACTTCCTGCCCAATCATTGTTCGTGTAACCAACCATCCCAAACTCATTTGTTGCTATGTACAAAATGCCATATCCTTTGGTGCCATTCACATACCTCATGATTCTTTTACTTGCTTGCCAATGGGTGTCCTGTGGAGTCTCCATAAACCTAGAAATAAGACTCACACTATGCATTATATCAGGCCTAGTTATAGTTAAATATATTAAGCTTTCAACCAAACTCTCAAATAGGGTCAGATCCACATTGTTGTTGTAATCTTCCTTGCTCAAATTCAAACCTGTGGCTATTGGAGTTGGGGTAGGCTTGCTTTCAAGCATCCTTAATCTCTTCAAGATCCCATTTGCATATTTTTCTTAGAGATAAATATATCATCATGCATTTTTTTTACTTCCATGCCTAGAAAATATCTCAAAAGACTTAAATCTGTCATTTCAAACTCTCTTCTTATGGCCTCTTTAAAATCATCAATGAGGAAATCATCATCCCTAGTAAAAACTAAATCATCAACATACAAGACAACAATCAAAACCTTACCATTTGCTGCCTTGATGTAAAGAGTGGGCTCACCATTGCTTTTTCCAAAGCCATAGATCATCAAATATGAGTCAATCCTGTTGTACCATGCCCATGGAGCTTGCTTCATCCCATAAAGAGCTTTCTTTAGCATATACACCTTGTGTTCTTGACCTAGAACTCATATATGAATGGCTGCTCTACATAAACCTCTTCTTTCAACACTCCATTAAGGAAGGAAAACTTCACATCCATTTGAAATACCTTCCACATGTGCTGGGTTGCAATTGCTATGACTTCCCACACGGTTTCCATCCTTGCAACGTGGGAAAAAGTATCATTATAATCTCTCCCAAATTTTTGTTTATACCCCTTGACAACTAATCTTGCCTTGTGCCTCTCTATCCCTCCTTCGACATTGCATATGGTCTTGTAGACCCATTTCACCCCAATAACTTGCTTGTTGGGAGGAAAATTAGTTAACTCCCATGTGTTGTTCCTCTCTATTACATCTATCTCCTCATCCATGGCCTCACACCATTTCTCCTCTTTCACAACTTCCTCAAAATAAATCAGATCACTATGAGAAAATAATGCAAAATTCACACTCTCATCAAATTCTTCATCATACCTTTCATTCTGGTAGATCTCCCTTAGAATTTTGGTCTTCTTTGGCATTAGGGAGGCGAGAGGTGGTTTTGAAGTTTCACTATTGCTATTGATGTGCTAAGCAGGAAGGTTCAGGAGCTGTCGGAAGCTCTCTAGAGCTCTACCGGCGATTTCAGGTGCTCTTTCAGAGCTTTTAGGAGCTCTCAGGAGCTCTTTAGGAGCCAATCTTTTGGAGCTTTCCGAAGCTTTGAGGAGCTCGACCGACGCTTTTAGGAGCATCTGCAGACTCATCTTGCTGAACTTCATGTTCTGTTTCTGCTTTTTTAGGAGCTATCAGGAGTGATTCTGAGAGTTGTCAGAATCTACCACTCCATCCCATGACTTTTCTTCTAGGAACTCCACATCCCTACTAATGACTATCTTTTCGGTGACCGGATTGTATAGCTGATAGGCTTTGGACTCTTCACTATAGCTCATGAAAATGCATTTTTCACTCTTTCCATCCAATTTCTGCCTCTTTTCTTTAGGCACATGTGAATATTCCACACATCCAAACACTCTTAAGTGCTCAAATGTCCACTTGTGTCTTGTCCATGCCTCTTGAGGTATCTTGTCACAAATTGCCTTTTTTGGACTTCTATTAATCAAATAAATAGTTGTTGCTACAACCTCTCCCCAATATTCAATAAGGAGTCCCTTTTCTTTCATCATGCTCCTTTCCATCTCCACGATGGTCCTATTCTTTCTCTCAGCCACTCCATTTTGCTACGGAGTATAACTTGTTGTTAGCTCCTTCTTGATGCCATTTTGCTTGCAAAAATTCACAAAAAAATTAGAGGTATAATCTCCTCCACGATTTGACCTTAGGACCTTAAGCACATGTCCACTCTCCTTTTCAACTTGGGCCTTAAATAGCAAAAACTTATCAAATGCTTCAGACTTATGTTACAAAAAAAGACCCATGTCTTATGGCTGTAATCATCAATGAAGGTCATAAAAAATATACTTTTACCAACAGAAATGATTTGCATAGGGCTTACCAAATCCGTATGCACCAACTCCAATGGTGCTCTTGCCCTTGTAGAGTTTCCCAATTGAAAGGGCTGCCTATGTTGCTTGCTCAAAATGCAAGCCTCACATCTAACATTAGGCTCTACTATTCTTGGCAAACCATCAATCATTTTGTTCTTGGACAAAAGACTCAAACTAGCATAGCCTAAATGTCCATACCTGAGATGTCACAGCTTGGAGGGATCTTGAATGGCGCTCTTGAGTGCTACATGATGTACTGTTGTACATTCTTCATTCTTGAGAGGTGCAACAACAGACTGAGATGAGAAACATGTCTCAATCTTCAACGGAAACATCCAGTTCTTTGTCATTTGAACTGCTGCAAACACCTTTGTCCTCTCATTCTTGTCATAAATGTTGTATTGACCCTTCTCCATCAACACTTTGTATCCATTTTGGATCATCTAACCAACATTCATGAGGTTATGCTTAATCCAGAAGCAAGAAATACATTTTGTATCTCTTTATTCTCCCCTTGCTTGTTGTGGATCATAATAGATCCTTTGCCAACAACTGGAACTACTTCATTGCTCCCCATTCCTATTTTAGACTTAACATTTTTATCAATGAAAGAAAAAATACTTTCATTACCACTCATGTGGTTGTTGCAACCACTGTCCAAATACCAGGCTTTGGGGCTGCCCTTTTCACCAATGTTGCACATGATGAAGGCTATGGATTGGTTTCCTTTAGCCACATTCGAATCAGCCACATTTTCATTTTGTTTTAACTGATCACACTACTTTTTCTAGCATTCACTCGCATAATTCCCAAACTTATGACAATAGTAGCATTCAACAGTGCTCTTGTCATTCTTCTGATATGAACTATTGTTCTTCTTGCCTCTTCAAGAGCTGGACTGAGAGTTGCTTGCTCCCTCTTGGTTGTTTGCTCGCATCGAGCTTTCTTCTCCAGCATTACCACGTCTAGATCTCCCTCTACCACGTCTGGAGCTATTTCTACCTCTCCCCCTGCCTCTTGCATTTGACTAAGCTTTAAAATATTTCTCTTCGGAAGAAGTAGCAGGCCTATTTAGGCGCTTCTCATGGGTTTGCAGAGAACCCATCAGCTCATCAACAAACAATGTTGTGAGATCCTTTTCCTCTTCAATGGAAATCACCACTGCAACAAACTTTGTGGGTAAGCTCCTGAGGATTTTCTCTACAATCCTCTAATCATCAATGATCTCAACATTCACTCTTAGTTGGTTTATTAAACCTGAGAGTCTTGTGTGGAAAAATGAGATGTACTCATTGTCCTTCATTTCAAGAATATCAAACTCTCTTCGAAGCATCTGGAGCTTCACCAATCTAACCTTGTCAGTTCCTTTATAGTTTGTTTGGAGGATTTCCCATGCTTCCTTTTCATAGTTAGCTGTTGCTATTCTAGGAAAAATGGCCTCTGTCAAGGCTGCTTCTATCAAACTCAATGCCTTATCTTTCCTCCTCAACTCCTTCAACTGGTTCTTCTGGTTATTTGTGAGCACAACATCTGTTGCTGGGTCAATCACATCATTGAACCCACTAACCAAAAACTCTCACAAATCATTGGTGGCCATAATGGTCTTCATTTTATTTTCCCAAACATCATAGTTCTATCCATTAAAGGATGGTGGCTATTGCCAACTCTTTCCTTCATCTCCAACCATGTCTCTTACACAATAAAAAACTCAATACCTAGAAAAAAATGCCCTAACTCACAAGGAAATGGGGCCTATGGCTCTGATGCCATGTCAAAATTTTTGTATGCACAGAAATTTACATAGAGTTGCTACTTTGTTTCCCCAAAACACAAACAGGGGAATACAAATGCAGAATAAACAAAATGTAAGGAGACAAATCTGGGCATGCAATATTTTCCTTTTGTATTAAATATGTTGGAAATGAACAATATAGGAAAGATTAAACATAAACTACTAAAATCAAACTCTAAAGCTATAAGCTTTAAACTTCTGGGAGCTTCATAAGCTGCTCAACTAGACATACAAAAAACTTCAGGAGCTGCTAAGAACTCACTGGCAAGAGCTATGCAAAGCTTTTCAAGAGCAATCTCTTCTCACACACAAAACAAACAGTTGTTGCATTTCAGGAGCTTTCAAAAGCTCACACAGAAAACATTCTCTGAATCACACATAGAACAAAGAACATTCCCTTCAAACTGTTGTTGCTCAGGAATTCAATTCTAACTAATTCTTCTCAACTGATAGAATAAAACTTCCTTCATTCCTTTTGTCTTTCAAACATTCCCTCTCAAATTCAAAATTACCTACCAACATTAATTGGGAATTCAAAATGAGCTATCACATTTACTTCAGTGGCTATCAGGAGCTACAGGGATGAAGATCCCAAAAACTACCATTGAAATTGGGGGCTCTTGATGGGTAGGTGCAGTAGGGTATCTGTTGTGCGAGTAGGAAGCTCAGGAGCATTCAATTTTCCAACATCCACCATAGTTTGTGCACGATGGTAGCTACTCCAAACTTGTTGGATAGGATTTGTGCATAATTTATGTACTTGTATTTGCATTTTGAAGGAGGATCTTATTTCAAGCGGAGACATGGAAGATGAATATGATGTTAAGCAGAATAAGCAATGTTCCTATATTAGTAACCATTGATCTCACCATCATATTTTCTTGCCCAGTGTGCGGATTTATTTTTGAGAAGGCAGTGAAACCTCTTTTCCCTTCAACTAAATAAAAAGTTACATATGATAATTAGGGTTTAGGTTTGTTCAATGGGTATGGAGAGGAGGGCAGATGGAGATCGTTTATATAGAATAAAGAGGATACACATCTAAATTATAGACATTTAGATTAAATGACATGGAAGAGATTTGGGCGTGTGAGAGATTCAAGTCTTTATGTTGAATAGCATTGTGGGAATTTCATGTATTTGACTGATTCTAAATTTATATCATATGTCAAAGTGGTTGAATAGCATTATGGGAGTTTCATGATTTTTTTATTTTTTTACAAGCATTTGTTTTAGAGGTTATATATAGCAGACAAGGATGTGGCTTAAAGATAACCACAACCAAATTTTGTGGATTGCGTAATAGATTTTTTGTAGAGTAATAATTCCATTAATTCTATGTGACCCATTCAAAAATTCATCGAAGTCAAGCATTCAATTAAAATAAATTCAAACATTTGACCCACATTCAATTCCAATTGCCTCTAAAATAGTCCTCATTAATTCTCTCAATAAAAATAACATAATATTTTCTTTCAACATAATACATAGCTTTAGATTGGTCCCATTACAAACCGTAAAAAAAATTAAAAAATTAATAAACATTTAAGTCCACTAACATGATGCTATATATCTCAATCTTGATGATAAAAGACTCCAACTTAACTAATTTAAAATGTAATTGTCCTGAAATTCTTTAGATCTCACCTTGCTAAACACTAACTAAAATTTTCATGATTTGAGTTTTAATCTTCTTTTTTTAAATGTTAATATAACACATAGATTCATCAAAAGGTGACCTTTTCTTAGTGGGATGATGTAAAGAATCATTAGATAAATTAGATTTAATTATTAAGGATTTCATTTTATAGAAAGAAATTTATTTGGTATAAGAATATGGAGATTTATGTATATGAAGAGGTAATTAACTATGACATATTAAAAAGAAGAAGAAAATTGTAAAATATTGAAAAAAATGAAAATGTTTAGATCTAAATAATTAATATTTAATAGGATAAATTTTTAAAAGTGGTCAAATCTTAAATATTCTGACATCTTTCATATTTTATGCCCTCCAAAAGTATTATAATATTAAAAGAATGTACGAAAATCATATAGATGCAAATTTTGTAGTCTCATGATTGTACCTTAATAAAGAAAAAAACATTAAAAAAATATAATTTACAAGAATATAAACTTAAAAGCACTCAACAAGTTAATAAATACTAACTAATTATTAACTATGGATCTCTCATTTGAAGAATGAATTTGATATAACCTTGATTGATAATATTCCCAAAAGAATGACCCTTAATCAATTACTTGTAAATATGAGAACAATTTCAGCATATTGTGTGTTTCACGTGTCCTTGTACAAATGATACGAAATTATTTCAATACCATTATATTTTTCACTATTTATTTATATCAAAGTGTTCTTCATGAAGCTTATCCATATATGGATATAACAACATAAACTCTAGTTGAAGGGGTTGGATTATAAGGAACCACATATATTCATTCTTGCAAGGATTACTCTCAACAAATACTCTTGGATTTTAAAGAGTTTAGTATGGTTCAAAAATCATTATAAATTTAGGTAGAGATGTAATGTGATTATGACCATATTAATTGTCTTAATTTGTTTTGTAGGATACATATTTAAATAATATATTGGAAACAAATCTTTAAAGAAATATTTTCTATTTTAGAATTAATGCTACAAAGATCATATTTTGGTACATTTAAAAACATGCATTATTGTAATATTGAGCTTGTACTCAAGATCATAAACTCAAATCTATACATTGAACATACTAGACTGTTGAAAAATGGAAAATATACAAAGGGCTTATTTTTTAGTTCTAAAAATATTCATTTTTTACCATATTATCTAAAAATGAAACCATATGGCTATGAATCTCATTCAACCAATAAATCAATGTCATATCTAATTACATTGAATCTAAGTCTTTACATATTAGGTCTATAATTGCGTCTTCCCTATTTCCATCTACTATATGTTTTCCCTTCCTGCATATGTTTTTCTTCCAACTCCTCTCTTCCCATCTTCCTTTCAAACTTTTGATCGTTCCCTTACTAGCATACCTATTACTCAACACTCGATGCGTCATCCTATAGTTTGAGTCTTGTAATATGGTTTACCCCTCAATCCCCAATACTTTTTCCTATGTTTTTGTTCCCCTCCTAACTTTCTCACACATATCATATTGTTATCTGTGCCATTATTTTCAAATTGAAACCTTTCTTGCCCATGATCATTACCAAGTTCAAATTTGAAGTTGTACATGTGCATGGAAGTTGACCTATTCTATTTTTGAAATATATAAAAACGTGAATGTTTTCATTTAGGATCATCATCTACACTCAATAAAATTTCTATTAGAATCTATTTTAAGTACTTATGTTCAAGCATGAAAATCCTAAGATGAAAACCATAGTGATTTCTAAAGGCAGTCTCATGTGAAGTTTATATTTGAGATTTATTGGATGTGGACTGTAGTTGTATTGATCTCTTTTTCAATTATAAATTATTGTTATTGAAGAGTCATTTGAATGTAATGTAATCATTAATGTAAAAAGAAAGGGAAAAGGAATTATATATGTATTTTTTGTTCATTATAATAAGAATATTGAGTATTATGTTGTCATTATTGATTAGAGTGTAATAAAATTGTTGATGTATAAATTGTAATCCAAATATAAGTTGTATAAGATCTGTATAAATATTAGTTCCCGATAATGTTTTTATTTAAATAATAAGTTCTTGTGGAAGGTTAAGAGTTAGTTTTACATTATTGTTTTGTTGGGAATATGATTCCATTTAATTGCAATCCTAAACATATTTCATGTATCTCCTAAGTCCTTGGAAAGTGTTCCCCAACACTAAGATTAGAAATAGATTAAATTCAAATGAAATGAACATGTAAATTGACATTTGTGATTATTCCTAAATAATAGGAACATGTGGGGATGTCCAAGAAGAGTACTACAAGATAGGAGCACATGGGGTGCCCACATGGAAGGTGGAACCCACCTTGCTTTAGTTAACTATTTGGAGGATTGATAACAATTCAGTAATGCATATTTTGATCCTACAAATTAGGGATTGATATTTTTGCATGAATAGAGTGGCACTATCAGTTCAGTATCAGTATAGTTCAATTCAATTCAGTTTAGTTCAATTATGTTTCAATTATCTTCAGTTGCATGTAGTTATTTTGAGTTGACTGCTAGTTGACTTGAGTTGATTTGAATTGCATGATTAATAACTTCAGTTGAATGACATATAGTAGGTGGATACTTTCAGTAAGTGGGGATGATCAATCGTGCATAATGTTTGCATAAATTGGTGGAGAGATATGTTTGAGTTAACTAAGATTGACTTGGGACCACCTTGGGCACCCAATTTGGCATCTTTCAGTTAACACCTTTTGCATGAGAAGATATTTACAAGCCTGAGTTAAGTGGGATCATTCTTGGGTGCCAACATTGAGGTGAAGTTTGCAAGATATTTTCTTGACCAAAGTTTAGTTAAGTTTTTAGTTTGGGGCGCCTAAATTGAGGAAGACTTTGGTTTGACTTTAGATTACATGGTGGAACTCTACTTGCCCAATCTAGGCATAGATTTTTGTGAGGAGATTTATGATCTTGTATTGTACAACTCTTATGAGTTTACATGCTCATTATTGTCTATTAATTGCAACAAGTTTATGAGAGTTCCATGAGAGTTTATTGTGGGTTGTGAAGAAGGATTGTTGAAGGAAAGGAAGCATATCAATCAAGGATTGATACAGTATTATTGTAATCTTGTTCTAAGGTTAAATAACACAAGCACTATTGATTTTGGTGGAGTTTTTTCCCGAAAGGGTTTCTCCACGTATATGTTGTGTCACTTCTATCTTATTGTCTCATTGTTCTACAATATTATATCTCTTTCTACAATTGGTAATATTGATCTAAAAAAATTAATCATACACAAAGATTTGTAACAAAAAAAACTTAAATAGATCTACTATCTCATAGTTTTGCAAGTTTCAAGCTACAATATTACCTTCATTTTTAACATTTGGTATCAGATCCAAAGGTTGGTTAGGGTTTGGGATGCCTTTCTCTTGAAAGTTTGAAGGTTTTTTGGATGTAGTGGGAGCTTTTACTATTGTGTTATTCCAGATTTGTAAAAGAAGTATGTTATAATGAGTTCCACTTCTCATTTAGATATTGAAAGATTCAGTGGATCTAGTTATGAGATGTGGAAACTAAAAATGGAGGATCTCCTTGAAAAGAGAGATCAATGTTTAGTTGTTTGTAATGAGACAAAGCCATCTATAATGATGTCAGATGAGGATTGGGCTAAGCTTGATAAGAAGGAAAGAGGGACCATAAGGTTATGTCTTGTTGATGCTATTCTCTTGAATTTTTTAGTTGAAGCTACCGCATAAAAATTATGGAAGAGGATAGGTGATATCTATCAAACCAAAATTCTTACTAATAAGTTGTATCTAAAAGGAAAGATGTATTCTTTAAAGATGAAAGATGGTGATTTTTTTGCACATCATTTAAATGCTGTCAATTTGATTCTAAGTTAGTTAGCATCTATAGATGTAAAGCTAGAAGATGAAGATAAATGCATTTTGTTACTTTGTTCTTTACTAGAGTCTTGGGAAAATCTAATTGTTGCTATCAGTTTTAGTGGTATAGATCCTAAGATGGACAATATAATTCCTACTCTCCTATCAGAGGAGATGAGAAGGAAGTCTAAAATGGGGTCCCAAGATGCCTTGTTTGTAAGAGGTAGGCCTAATGAAAAGAAACCTAAGGGAGACAAGAAAGGAAAGGGTAAGTCCAAAGGATGGTCTAAAACCCCTAGTAAGAGTAAGGTAAAGTGTTGGAACTATGGGAAACCAAGACATGTAAAGAAGGATTGTAAGAAGAAGAAAAATAGTTCTAATGCTTCTATAGAGAAATCCTGGAATGACAGTAATGATGCATTGATCATTCTATGTAAAATTATTAGTGATGAATCTTGGCTTATTGATTTAGGTTGCTCCTATCATATGACTCCTAACAAGGAATGGTTCACTAAGTATATTGCATATGATGGAGGGAATGTATTCTTTAGAGATAATAGCACAAAAAAGATCATGGGAAAAGGAGAGGTAAAGTTGTGTTTCAGTGATGGTAGGGTTAAGACCCTTAACATGATGTTTTACATATTCTAGAACTTGCTAGAAATCTACTTTATGTAAGTTCACTGATTATGGAATGCATGTGACATTTGACAAAGGTGGTTGCTAAAGGATCTTGGATTGGGACTTTGTTTAAGCTTAATACCTCCAATTTGAATAAATCAACCAATGTAACTGAAGCTAAAAATACACGTATGTTGTGGCACCATAGATTGGGCCACATTGGTGAAAAAGGTCTTAGGACCATTCTTAATAAGAAATTGGTTGACGATATTCCTGATTATAATATTGGAAAAAAATGATTTTTGTGAGAATTGTGTGTTCGGAAAGCAATCTAGATATTCATTTCCTAATGGAACAAATAAAGCTAAAGGATTATTAGAGATTATTCATTCAAATGTTATGGGTCCTATGGATATTGACTCTATTGGAAAATATAGATATTATGTCACATTTATTGATGATGTCTCAAGATACACTTGGATCTATCTTATGCATAAAAAATATGATGTGTTCATTAAGTTTAAAGAATTTAAGGCTTTAGTTGAGAAACAATCAGATCATAAGATAAAAGTGTTGAGATCAGATAATTGTGGTGAATATTATTCTAAGGAATTTGATGATTATTGTAAGCATGCAAGAATTGTGAGACAAAAAATACTCCATATACACCTCAAAAAATGGAGTAGCAGAAAGGATGAACCGAACCTTAATGGAAAGAGCTAGGAGTACGTTAAGTAGTGCTAATCTAGATTAGTGCCTTTGGGCCGAGGCTGTAAGTACTTCTTGTTATTTAATCAATAGATCTCCTAGTTCATCTATTGAAGATAAAACCCCTTATGAAATATGGTTAGGTGGGAAACCTAGTGTTGCACATTTAAGGATCTTTGGTTGTGAGGGTTTTGTTCATGTGCCTAAAGAAAAATGCTCCAAGTTGGATCCAAAAGCACAAAAATGAATATTCATAGGTTATGGTGAAAATGTAAAAGGTTACAAGCTTTGGAATCCTATAACCCAAAAAATTACTTTATCTAGAGATGTGATTTTCAAGGAATTTAGATCTTATACAAGAGAAGAACAACCAAAGGAGAAGGATACTTCTCGAATTGTGCATTTTGAGACAAATACTAAGAAGCATGAAGATGCACATGTTGAAGAACAATTGGATGGATTGGATGAGGAGAGTTCACGGAGTTTAGAAATAGATGCTCATGATGAGCATATTGAGGAATAAGAAGAACCTTCTTTGAGAAGATCCACAAGAGAATGAAATCCTGTTGATAGGTATAGTCCACCTGATTTCCATTGTATATTTTCTTTGATGAGTACTAATGATGAACCTAGATCTTATAGGGAATCTTTTTCTTCAGATAAGAACAAGCTTTGGTCACAAGCTATGCATGAGGATATGGTTTCCTTGGATACTTGTGACACATGGGATCTTGAGAGTTTTCCCAAGGGAAGAAAGGCCATTGGTTGTAAATGGATCTTTGAAAAGAAAATTGGAGCAGATGGTAATCTCAAAAGGTACAAGGATAGATTAGTAGCCAAGGGCTACTCCCAAAGAGAGGGAGTTGACTTTAATGAAATCTTCTCTCCTATTGCTAAATCAATTTCTATTAGATTCCTTTTATCTATTGTTGTTGCTTATGATTTTGAGATAGAGCAAATGGATGTGAAAACTGCTTTCTTACATGGGGATCTTGATGAGGAGATGTATATGAGGCAACCTGAAGGTTTTGTTGTAAAAGGAAAAGAATTATTGGTTTGCAGATTAAAGAGATCTTTATATGGATTGGAATAGTCACCTAGAATGTGGTACCAGAAGTTTGATGCTTTTGCATTGAAAATTGGTTAGTTAGGAGTGAGGAAGATCATTGTGTGTATATAAAATTTATTGATGATCAAATTTTAATTATTATCTTATATGTTGATGGCATGTTTTTTAATGGTAACAGCAAGGTAATGATCAAAGAATTGAAAGCACAACTCTCTAGCACATTTTAGATGAAAGATCTAGGGGCTACAAAATATATCCTTGGTATGGAGATTAGCAGAGATAGAGGTAACAAAAAGCTTTCCTTAAGTCAAAGCAACTATGTTGATACTATTTTGAAACGGTTTAGCCTGCATGATAGTAAACCAACTAATATTCCTTTACCAATTGGCACGAAGTTAAGTCTAGACATGGGTCCTAAATCTGATTTTGATCATGAGGAATTGTCTGAAATTCCATATGCTAGTGCAATTGGTAGTTTGATGTATGCAATGGTCTATGCAAGACCAAATATAGCCCAAGCAGTGCAAGTTCTAAGTAGGTTTATGTCTAACCTTGGAAAAGAACATTGGACTTATGTTAAGAGGGTGTTTAGATATTTATGAGGTACTTATGATTACTATTTGGTTTATCATGGTGCTAATGATATTGATATTATGCACAAATCATTGGACATATAGGGTTTTGTTGTTTCAAATTGAGAAGGAGACCTGAACAGTTGGAGGTTGACAAGTGGCTATGTGTTTTCTTTGTTTGGAGCTATGGTTAGTTGGATGAGTAAGAGGCAGCCCATGGTTGCTTTGTCCACCACAGAAGAAGAGTACATGGCTGCTAAACATGCCTCTAAAGATTTAGTTTTGTTATAGAGACTTGGGAAAGGTATTGGTTTTAATTGCAAGCAAATTAGACTTGAATGTGATAGTCAGAGTGCTATTTTTTTAGCCAAAAATCCTATGTATCATGCTCGTACTAAGCATTTTGATGTTCAATATCACTTTGTGTGAGAAATGTTTGAGAGTGGGAAGGTATTGATTGAGAAAGTTGACACTTTGACCAATGCTATAGATTATCTTACGAAACCGGTTTGAATAGATAAGTTCTCTAGGTACAAGAAGATCATTGGCCTTGAGTCATGTACTTGATTTATAATAATGATTACTTCTTTAGAATAATTGAAATGTATAATGTCAAGTGGGAGAATGTTGGGAATAGGATGCTATTTAATTAAAATCCTAAAAATATTTCATGTATCTCCTAAGTCCTTGGAAAGTGTTTCCCAACACTAGGATTAGAAAGAGATTAAATTCGAATGCAATGAACATGTAAATTGAAATTTGGGATTATTCCTAAATGATAGGACATGTGGGGACATCCAAGAAGAGCTCCTACAAGATAGGAACACATGGGGTGCCCACATGGAAGGTGGAACCCACCTTGCTTTAGTTAACTATTTGGAGGATTGATGTTCACTTCAGTAATGCATGTTTTGATCCTACAAATTAGGGATTGATATTTTTGAATGAGTGGAGTGGCACTATCAGTTGAGTATCAGTTGAGTTCAGTTGAGTTTAGTTCAATTCAATTCATTTTAGTTTAGTTTAGTTCAGTTATGGTTCAGTTATCTTCAGTTGCATGTAGTTATTTTGAGTTGAGTGCTAGTTGACTTGAGTTGATTTGAGTTGCATCCTAATGACTTCAGTTGCATGATAGATAATAGGTGAATGCTTTCAGTTAAGTGGGGATGATCAATCATGCATTAATGTTTACATGAATTGGTGGAGAGATATGTTTTAGTTAACTAAAATTGACTTGGGACCAACTTGGGTGCCCAAGTTAGCATCTTTCAGTTAACACCTTTTGCATGAGAAGATATTTACAAGGTTCAGTCAAGTGGGTCCATTCTTGGGCACCAACATTGAGGTGAAGTTTGCAAGATATTTTCTTGAACAAAGTTCAGTTAAGTATTTAGTTTGGGGTGCCTAAATTGAGGAAGACTTTGGTTTGACTTCAAATTACATGGTGGAACTCTACTTGCCCAATCTAGGCATAGATTTTTGTGAGGAGCTTTATGCTCTTGTATTGTACAACTCTTATGAGTTTACATGCTTATTATTGTCTATTGATTGCAGCAAGTGTATGAGAGTTCCATGAGAGTTTATTGTAGGTTGTGAAGAAGGATTGTTGAAGACAAGGAATCATATCAATCAATGATTTATATGCTTTATTGTAATCTTGTTCTAAGGTTAAATAATACAAGCACTATTGATTTTGGTGGAGTTTAAATTCCTAAAAGGGTTTCTCCACGTATATGTTGTGTCACTTCTGTATCCTTGTCTCATTCTTCTACAATCTTTTGTCTCTTTCTACAATTGGTAAAATTGATCTAAATGGTTTAATCATACACAAAAATTTGTGAAAAAGAACACTTAATTAGATCTACAGTCTCATAGTTTTACAATTTTTAATCTACAATATTACCTTTATTTTTAACATGTTTTGGGTAGGGAAATTATAGTGGTCTTAGAGTTGGTGATAGATTACATTATACAAGTTGGAATCTAGGATGCAAATATCTTGTATGTATGAATTATCTAATGCCTATAACATCCCTTCCTCTCTTAAGATATCTATAAGATTAGATAGGAAAATATAAACCATGTTAATATTAAGTTATTACTGAGGAAACTCCATAAACATCTCTTTTATAACCCCCTTGTGAATGATGTGTTCAATCAAATGTGAACCTATAACAAAGACTTATATTGATCATTTCAAATTTTATATTTTTCCATGCTTAGCACTTCCCATTTTCTTAGGTCAAGGCAAACTTTAAAATTCATTGTTTGTGATCGTAGCACTAATTGAATCATTTGAGTCATCTTTTTTTGTGGTGTATTTATCATTTGATTCTTATGCACATATTGTATGAATTAGATCTAGCCATCTCTAGTTGATCCTAATTTTGGGGTGTGACACTAGATTCACATTTTAGTCCTTGTATGAAGTCCCTTGATAATGAAATCAATTAGAAATGACAACCAATGTATGTAGTTTTCATCTAAAAATATGTGTGGAATGAATGAATTGTCCATCTTAGCATGAATGAAGAAAAGATCTTGTTTACAACCTTTATTTTATAATGTGCGACTATTATTCAATTATTTTAACTGTCACTTCCCTAATGCAATGATCTATTGGACTATGAATTTTATTTTTCAATTAATGATTTTCTTATTTTTTATATCATTTATCATGACCATGGAGTCACCCTATATGATAATATCTCAGTTTTTACATAAACCAACATCATTATTTCCATTCTAATGCCCTATAACATAACTTTTTCCTAAAACATTCAGATTTCCCAATCAGATCATCTCGTTTAGAGGTGGGATACATTTAATATTGACATAATGTTTAAGTTGTCTTAACCGACAATTCATATGAATGATATATGTGTTTTGATTAAAAAAAGATCACCTACAAATATAAATTAAAATATAAGAAAGCTAAAATCATCACAAATTCAGAATTATAAGAGCATGTAGGACAACCACTATATATATATGAAAAGCATATTAGTTAGAACCCTCGTTAACTTGCCGCGGAGAAGATGCTGGTATATGAGTTCAATGGAAATAATTACAATATAAAAAAAATAAAAATTTAAATCTAAATTCATGACCCATTATAACTAGATCTGAGAATCTATCTTATGAAAGACATGCAATTATAAAATAGGTAGATTTCATCCTTACAAAAACTCAAAATCAATACCAAAATCAAAATAAGTCAATTGCTCTCTACACTATTCTTTTGACTAGAAAGATATGCAAATGGATCCCTGATTTCGTATCAATTTGTATTACACAGTTGATAACAATCAAATTGAGATCTCTGGGTTTAGATTTTGAAGAAGAGAATCAGATTTGATTGCCATCATTGCTGATATGCAAAGTTCTGGTTGGAGACAAGTCCAACATTCTTTGATTTGGGGCAACACTTCTTGTTTGGAATATTTCCAGTACAGTTTGTACACGATGGTAGCTCCTCCAAACTTGTTGGAAAGGATTTGTGCACAATCTCTGTATTTGTATTTAGAAGGAGCAGCTTATCTCGAGCAGAGACATGGAAGACAAATATTATGTTGAGCAGAATAAACAACGTGCTCATCTTAGTAACCATCATATTTTCTTGGACAGAGTGTGGATTTGTTTTGTGAAAGCAGTGAAAGCTCTTCGCCCTTCAACTAAATAAAATGTTGCAGATGGGAATTGCGCTTTGGCCTTGTTCAATGGATATGGAGAGGAATACGTATGGAGATTGTTTATATAGAAAAGAAGATAAACAGTAGAGAGACATTGAGAGTCAAGTATTGATGTTGAATAGCATTGTGGGAATTGCATGTAATTGATTGATTCAAAGTTAACATCACATTGGTCATATTACTCAATTGGGGTAAATTCAAGGCTGGACTTAACCAGCACATTCTAAGGGTTGACTCGGCTTAGGTGGCTGGTGTGGGGCCCAATTACCTGTCCTGCTTCTTGTTCACCGTTTCTGTTCACCTGTACCATTCAAAGTGTTCCCATACAGTCCACTGTTCACAAACTTAAAAAATGAAGTTTTCCAACGCGATTGGTTTTCATTTGTCAGTGCACTCGCTATCTGTGCGAAAATGGGAGCTTTGGAAAAAAGTATGGACATCCATCAAACGATAAAGGAAAGTGGAATTATGTCAGATGCTGTAGCTGCAACAGCCCTAGTAGACATGTATGTAAAATGTGGAAGCATAGACGGTGCACGTGAACTGTTTGACCAAATGCAATTGGAGAGTGTACAGCCAGACTCCTCAACCTTTTTCAGTATCCTTCCTGCCTGTGCCAAACTAGGAGCTTTGTAACAGGTATGGACATCCATCAAAGCATAAAGGATAAAGCAATTTTGTAAAGCTAAACCTGTGGTGGATGTGTGGATCTATTTTCTTGCTGCCTGCAAACCACAGATGAATACAGGCTTAGGAGTATTTACATCAATGTTTTTTTTTAATTTGGATCTTCAAAAATATGTGACTATGTTCTTTTGGTAAGGAGATTGATGAAAGATAAAGGAATCAAAAAGCTTTCCAAATGTAGTTGGATTGGAGGCTATGTGCTTCTTTCATAGGAGACAGAACACATCCACAGACACAGTAAATCTATGTAATGTTGGAGAAATTGGCTTGGTAGATGAAGGCAACTGGGTATTTTCCAAATGCAAGACACTTAGAGGTGTGGAGAAGGAGAGAAAAAAATTATTCTCTAATATCATAGTGAAAAGATGTCAATTGCTTTTGGTTTTTTAGACATGTCTGTTGGAACAACTATTAGTCTTGTTAAGAACCTTCGAGTATGTGCTAATTGTCACATTTGAACGAAATTTATCTCCAATACTATTGCAATTCCTATTTTTATTGATTAGTTTAGTTGATTTCATGAAGAGGAAATAAACTCACTTGCACACACATTTTTCCATATATCAATCAAAGACCTTGTTAATTCATGAGGATTAATTTCTTGTATGAATTTATTTTAAAAAGATTTAATTGTGATAAAACTTAATATATGGGTTCCTAAGTTGGTTTGCTTATCTTAGAATGTTTAGGGACATTCTCTAATAAAGTTTCCACTTCTTTATGCCCTGCAACACCATCTCTAATTTAAGATTAAATCAAGAAACTCCTTAGTTGTCGTTTGTCCTTTCGAGCCTTTATCTTACATATTATTCTTAGTGAAAGGACTCTTGTGTGCTTTTAATTCTTTTTTATTTTGAATTTGTTGCCTATAGAGTCCCTTATTGATATTCAATCAAAGATTTATATTCTTTCCCTATAGTTTTTATGTGATATCTTTGTCTTGCCCCTTTCTAGATGATATTGAAGCTTATATTAGTAATTGCAAATTTATCCAAGTTGAGTGCTTCCTTTCTTAACAAAACCATGTTTTGGCCACCATCAATAACCAATCTAAGAATTCATTCAATAGACCCCCTTATTGAAAAATGTTCTTGTTGTACTAGTTTGTCTTTTAGTATACTTGTCACATGCCTAAATATCTCAAACTATATAAATTTCTAAGTGTTAGGGGTTATTGTGTCTATTTGTAGCTTTTATTAGGTTTATAGGTTTCCTCTTGCTAGTGTTCTTTCTCTTCATTCCTTGAAACCCAACATTTCCATTTTTTTGAGACCTTTGGCTATTTTAGTCTTTTAGACTTCTCATTACCTAGGTACTTTATCATGGCTTTACCCATGCTTCCACTCCCTACTTTGTCTTTGACTTTGGCCCTAGGATTTTAAGTCTCCATGTAATCATGTAATTATTAAGATATGAGACTAATCTAGATGAACCTCAATTATTCTCCACTTACACTTCTCCATGCTTTCTCTTCTTTAGAATTGAGTATTCACCATCCTTATTTCCTAATTTGAGGATTCTCTTTTGCTTTAAGTCTCAAAATATTGGGCTTTTAGTATTTTCCCTACTCATTTCCCTCACCCTACTTCCCATCTTCCTCATCTATGTTGGATGCCATTTTTTATTTATATATACTATACCCTCAATAGATTGAAATAATTTAATTAAATATTTTTTTACTAAACTTGAACCATAATAGGATATTCTAGGAATTCATTTTCATTTGGATCTCCATATATCTCATAGTTTTTAATCCAAATTTCATGAGGGCAATCAATGCATGCTCAATGACCCACATTGTGATATTAACATAACAATAATTACTGATGTGAAATGATGATTCTTGTCAAATCACATTAAGACCTCTAGTGTCTTTTTTGGAGATCAAAGAGAAAATGCATTATATAGCCACCAACCTCATTAGGTATGTGAATAGTCATTGACATATAATCTTGATCTTATGGATGAAATCACTAAGATAATTTTTTAAAATGACTCTTTGAGTTTATATATTAGTAGGATTGTTGTTTAGTACTTGAAAACATTGAAATTCTACTTACATAAATTTTTTAGAAGTAATTTAGATCTCAAATCAAAAGTGTGCTAATTCAACCACCATGGATCTAAGGAGGGTATTATTCCTCTTAAATATTTCTCATTGTTGTTATTTTAGAATGGCCACATTCATTCCCTTCCACTAAAACACAATGATGACAAGGTGAATGAAAAGGTAAGGATTTTTCTTTTCTAACTCTTACACATCCTATAAGAACCCTTACAAGTTCAAACTGATTTTTTTCCCTTCGCTTCACTTAAGCCCTTAACTTTGTTTACAACAAGGGTTTATTATATCATGTAGATTGAAAGGTTCCAAGCACAAATAGCAAGAAATGAACTTGATCGTAGATTTTAGGCAATCAAACAAGTCATATAAACAAAGATGAACATACGCAACAATGGTAGCTTATTTTCTTTATTTGATTTGAAAATTGATTACAAGTAGAGAGGGTTGGAAAGTACAATTAGTTAAGTTTGATTTGTATTTCAGACCTTGAATTACATCCAAATGCGCCAAAACACCAGTCCAAGCCCTAACCGCATGAAAGGTAGATGAAGCTACAAGAAGTATGGAAGATATGCCCAACAAGGAAATGACTGAGATGCAACTATAACTGCCCATTGGATATGCCCAACTAGGAAATGACTGAGATGCAACTGTAACTGCCCACTTGAGGTTTGATATCTCTGAATTAAATTTGTAGTGGTTGTTGTTATAAACCTTGATGATAAATGCTAACAAAGTGCCAATAACACACTACAAACTTAGGCAGCCATACACCAATGGAAGGCAATTAGGGTTAGGAAGGAATAATGATGTTGAATTTACCTTACTGTAGATGCCAATCAACCCTCTGATCTAGAAATGAAATCAACTTGATCATTGATTAGATCAATCATGAAGTTGGGAATTTCCAAAGATGCCCTCCTTTGCCAAGTGAACCACTTGAAAACCTTCTTTCCAATGCCAAAATTCCCTTCTAGAAAATACTAATGAAAGTGTCACCCAAGAAAATCCAAATCTGCAAATGAAAACTTCACTAAAGTAATCTAGTTAAGCTCTATGATGAACTCTATTTGAGCTCATCTCACATGGTGGAATGGGACCATCACCATACCACTATATTCAAGCGAGCACCACCTTGAATCAATTGAAAACTACTTTTAGTCAACTCTCTTCAAACTGTCTTAACGAAATATCAACAACAAAAAAATGCCTCTCACAACCTTCCAAGCCTTCTTAAATAAGGCCTTAAGGAAAAATTTCACTTAGAAGAGAATCAAATTTGTTTCATTAAAATATTCACTAACTTCAAGACTAAGGCACCTTAAACCGCCCTAGCCCAAGTCACCTTAAAGAGGATCAAATTTGGTCTTTATATATATTAAAATATTCATTCCTTCTCTCCTAAGGCACTAGACCACCCTTGAGAAAATCTAATTGCCTTTGAATATTATAATACTTTAGTTTGGAAGCTTCCTTGAGCCATCCAAGGAAGAAATCATATTTGATCTTTAAATATTAAATATTGCTTGCTTCTCCCTTAAGTCTGCTAAACTGCCATAGGAGGGAGAATCTTCTAGAAGCAAATTAGATCTGATTTGATGTGGTTGAATCACCTCCCTATTTGCTTTGACTTGCAAGTGGACTATGAGATATTAATAAAATATGGTCAACATAATGCTTTATTTTTTTGTTAAGGATAATTCCCCTCCAAAATTTATGATTCTCATGGCCAATATCATTCCCTTATCTTGCCATCTAACCCATGGGAATGTTGGATGGGCTAGAATCAAGTCATCAAAATGTCACTTCGAGAATGGGGACATTACACATCCATAGAAAAAGTGGAATTGCATAAACTTTTAAAGCATCTTTTTGATACTATATATTTTCTCTCTCTTGAGTGTTACTTTAGCTTAAATTTTTTTATGATATTCAAGTATCCTTTGAATTTATTGGGTTTAAAGCACCTACTTATAATGGGTGGCTATCACCCTAATAAAATTTTATGGGGAGCAAATCCTGGAAAGGATAACTCACCCATTGCTTTTGTTTTCTGGATAATTACTATATAATTAGTAGCATGCCTATTTTTTATTGAAAGAAAAATGACAAATCATTCATAAAAATATCTTATGATATACTCGCTAATGATCATTAGACTATTTTCTAGATTTATACTCATTAGAAATTGACAAATGCATATTAAAATATATATTTTTCCTACACCAAGAATCAAATTTATTTAATTGTTGTGTTACTAACTATGATGGTGATTTCATTTATAGGAAATCTAACATCGATTATGTCTTCAAAATAAATGGTGTAGGTGCTCTTATATGGATGGTGTAATAATTTTAAAATCCATCTTCAATATCAAAGCCCAAAACATAAAAAATAGCTCCTAAAAATTTAATATGGCATTGAAGATTTATGGAAGAGCTTCAAATGTATACTTCTAAAAGTAACACTTTATATGATAAGTGGATTATAAATTATGAGAAAGTGAATTTCATGTAGTCTGGAATACATGGTCTTCATTTTTCCATATATTTGTGTCCCCATTTATCACTATCAAAGAAGACTTGTGTTACTAAGATACTTCATTTTTTCTTTTATGGAAATTGACATGTGATGTCCCCTATTAAAATTAAGGGGGGGTGTTAGCACATAATTTTATTAGGGGTCATACCCTTATAACATTTATATAATGTCCTATTATAGGGTCATTAAACCTTATTTATATGTTTTATTAAGCATATCACATTTGAAATAATTATAGTCTAATAACTATTAGATTATTAGTTATTTATAAATGGTTATTTTGAATAGGTGTGAATAATACCTATTAAGGTATTATTCCACCCCTTCTCATATATTTAAGGGGGTTCCCTCTCATTTAAATAAATTATCCCTTGTTGGTTTTGTTGCCTTGGAGTTTTCTTTCTCTATTTAGTCTAGATAGTAACTAAGTGTTGGGTCAAAAGTAGGACATATAAATCAAATGTTCCAAGTTTATGAGTAATTTTGAACCTTTCCCTTCAGTTTTTTTCATTCTATTATGTTGTAGATGTTCAAGTAGACCTTGGACTTCAAACTATGTCTAATTTTGGGCTCAAGTCTATGTTGTGTATCGTGTTTACTTGGAAAGCTATGAAAATTTCAGAAAGATTTACAACTTTAGATTAGGTCCAATGTGTATTCAGAGCCCCAAATTCCATGTAGTGAAAGGTGTTAATATTTTTGACATGTCAAGCCATAGGGACCAAGTTGAATTAGGGACTCAAAACCAAAGGTTTCAAGTCTTGGTGTTAGTCCAAAACCTACAAGTGCTTATTGGAGCTTCAAATTACACAATAGGTTATGGGTCATAAATGGAAATTAGGAATTGAAAATAATTTATAGGTCTACATGCAATCTTAATGTCTATCAAGGAGTGTTTTGTGGGGTTGTGGGACTCATAGATCAGGAAAAACCTAGGAATTGGAACACACGCTAAGTTTGAGCCAAGATTTGTCCATCTTGTGATCCATTAGATATTTTCTATTTATCATGGTAGAGGGAAGAATTAAGGAGGGAATTGGGACTCAAAACTAGGTTTTGAGTCCATGTTGGACCTTAATATTTACTTGTAGATAATTTCTTTATGGAGTTAGATATAATATTTTTGACCCTTCTAGCTATCACAGCCTAGTGAAATTTGGAGTATAGTTTAGTAAAGAGGTTAGAAGGATGTTCTTGTGGTTTTAGGAAATTTTTATCTCCCCCATACATATTTTTTCTTTCCAACCTTGGTGTCTTCTATGAGGCTAGAGTTAATTCTTTTAGTTGTGTCCCCATGTATCACGCATTAGTGTGTGTGTCATGTATGTCATCATATTGTTATGACACCTTAAGAATGTAGTAGTGTTGTGTGTCTTACTCAATGCCTAATTTTTATCACACAAAAAAAAATCATATTTTGTTCATTAATGTCTTAATAAAATGCTTGGGGCATTACAAAAAGACCTTCAAATTTTATGTCTAGTTTCCTCTCAACTTTGTAGTTCTAGTTCTATATTTATATTGTTAATTTTATTATTTTAATTCTATAAATTAGAATTAATTTATAGTTTCATTAGTGTTTTAACTTATTAAAAAATAATAATCTTTCAAGCCCATAAAACATGTTAATATTAGCTAGAATAACCTTATATATATTAGATTAGAAGTGGATAAATGTCCTTCTCGAGGAGCTAGTTGATCCTAGTGTAGGATTCATTAAGATTATTTGATGAAGAGAACCGACCTTTTCTTCCTTGAATTGAATTTTGTGTACACTACACTAAAAAGGAATTTTTGATCCTCACCATCCATATTTCTCCAAGATCTCCACCATCCAAATCTATTGGATCATGGAACTCCTCTTATATACCAATTACAAAGAACCACTTGAAGGATTCTCATGTGTCCAATACTCTTAAGGAATTTCCTCTATTGATCTTCCAAATCAATCCTAGCCCTTGATATTCCATCCCTCAAATCTATAAATAACTCATCATATGATCTATTTTTAGGAAGAGATTAGGAATGCATTGTAATGCTATCAAATTGAGAATCTTAAATACTCTCTCCATCACACATCAATTCATCTTGAGCACATCCTCACTTTATGTGCAACAAGATAATTCTTTCTGAGGGATTTGTTATTATCTTTTATATTTTTTGTATTATAATTTTAGCTAAATTCAAGGTTTACAATTAAATGTAGAATAAGGTTTGAACTAATAGTTTAAATTCTTTGATTTTTCCTTTTGCACAAAAATATCCTAAGTATTATGGAATCTAAAAGGTGAACATGTAATATGAAATGCATGCTCCTGTGAAACTAAAATTCTATTATCTATAAATAGATGTAATTCATAATAGTAAAAGAAGACATGTGATAAGTAATTTGAATGATATCTTTATTATAGAAATGTAATTCCAAGTTTGGAAAGAGTAGGGGATTCCAATAAATGTATAATTATAATTTGAGGAGAACACATAAAAATAATGAGTATTAAGTTGTGTTGGTCATATTAGAGCACATATATAGGAATGAATCTATATATCTAATCTATGATAAGAAATCTTAACTCATTTCATGGGTTGTGGAAATATAATATCTTTAATTAAATATTTAATGTTGAGAATTAATTTATTCTCTTATTTGAAATTATTGTTAGAATTCAATTTTTATTTATTATTATTTTTATAATATTATTATATAATTATGTTGTATATATGTTTCCATATTAGATCTAAAATCAAGTAGATCCACCTCCCATTTTTTTTAAATTCAAACTTTGGTATGGTGCCTTGGGGAAACCTAGGAGATTCAAGTGTTGGTAGTGCCATTATAGGATGATGGTAGAGTACTCATGAACACATCTAAGAAATTTTATATTAAAATGAATAATGAATCAAAAGCATAAACTTTGATCATGTAACTCAATATTATTGTTCAAGTAGTATTGAAACTAGGTATATTAAAGGTGATTACATGAAATTATCACTATTTCTTAGAGAAATAGTAAATTAATTAGCTTGAAACTTAGTCTCATCCTCCAAAATATATGGGACTTGATAAATTTCATCCCTCAAATTAAAAATTATCATTTCTATACAAAATCCAAAGAGGTGGTAGATGGGTTGGCCAGTCTAGTTATTGATGGCTTGATCAATTATATAATAAATTCCATGAATATTGCATGGGAATTTTCAAGTTGTAGGATTTGATTAATGATGAATCAATAGGTGATCATATCTAGGAAAAATCCTCTCCACTCTAGGAGTAGTTGGATTAATTACATAAATCATGTATCTATAATACTAGTAGATTATTAGTTATGATAATTATTTTTGTGGTGTGTCTAAATTATTAAAACTATCATGTGTATAATCCTTATCTTATGACAACTCTTCACTATAAAAAAATGCAAAGCTTTATTTCACTATGTTTATAAATACTTCAATAAGTAGTTGTATAAGAGCGAATTTGCACCCTAGGCATGATTCCCCTTTTTTCCTTTATACACTTTAGAAAACCAAAGTCGGAGGCTTAAATTTACTTAAACTCATTGTTGGCGGTCCACGTGGAGCTTATTTTGTGTGTCGGTGGAGGCATTTCTGTCAAGGATTCTGGTGTGGTGCGCAAATGTCAGCACAACGTGCTTACGTCCCTGGAAGATTCCTATGGATGAGCCAGTAGAGGTGTTACTCTTCCCATTGGCAGAAAAGTTGTAACACCTCCTTTGGCCGACTAACCTGAATATGGTCATTTTCTTCTTCATTCCTTCATATTCACTCTTCCAATTTGCATTCCAACTCTTGAACAAACTAAGCTTCCATACTCTCACTCTCACAAGCTCACTTTCACTCACTTCCAAGTCTTCCAAGCATTCCATTGCAGCAACATCTCACTCCATCAACTCAGTGAGCACATTTGGGACCATGCCATACACAACAAAGGCTTGAGTTCCTCTCATTTTCTCCCTCAAGTAGCCTTGAGTGGTCTTGGTGGAGGTGCTAAGCTTCCCTCTCCTCTCCTCTATCATTTGGTGAGTAGCATAGTACTGCATTGTAGTGTTTGTGTTTTCATTACATTGCTTCTTTATCTCATTCTTTTGGCTATCCGTGGCGATGGAAACACCTAAACGAGGGTCTTACTGAGGCAAGCCCCTATACAACCACCCAACATTTTCCCTTCTTGTTGTGTGTAGGTGTGTGAGCTCCTGGAGGATCAACTAGCGAACAAGTTCATTGGTGAGATTCTCCTCATCTTCATCACTCTTGCTTATTTACTTTATCATATTAGAGATTACATCACTTACTTAGTTCTATCATTTTGGCCCCTTAGTTAGCTTGTTGGGCCGTTAGCTAGTTTTTAGTGACTTAACCTCTTTTTTATTATTGTTTGGCCGTATGGATGACAACACACTTTTGAGATGCTAGTGCACCACGCTGCCATCCAAAGTCCACGCTTTTTTCCTTGGATAGAGAGATTTTCGAGATGAAGTGTTAAACATAAAAACCAGCTCGCCTAGCCTCTTTTTGCATTTCAGGCCTATTGAGTAGCTGAGAGGCCCTACAGTCCTTGTTACCCTCGCCTTACATATCCTAAACATTGTACTCAGCTGAGGTAAGTCAGGGAAGGCTCTCGCGTCTTGACCCTCCATGACTTGGGGTCTTGCACGTGGCCCTCTCTTAAATTTTAGGTGAACTTGACATGAGCCATTTTGGTTTTGTTCTTGCGATATTGATAGTTCCTTTCCTCGTACCCTAGGAGTGTTGTAGGTGTGAGTGTTGTAAGGCTATTTCCTTACAACCCAACCTGCAACCCCTAATTGATGTAGTTGGAAGGTTCCAGAGGTATTGCATGATGAAACCTTAATTGGGTCACCGTCTTATCCATTAACCTTTGGGGATTCTATGAAAGTATTGTCTAGTGTGCGTAATGGCCTCCTTCCTGCATCAACCCATCCCCTCTACGTAACCTATGGATAGCAGTGTTGGTATAACCTTTAGTTCACAGGACCTGCCAATGGGCTTCAACAATGAACTATCTCCTCTTTACATTCCTACATGGATCAATGGGAACATCATAGTAGGTGTTCTCATTGACCCGACATCACAAGTAAATATAATAACAGAGGAGATTATGCTAATTAAATTTTTACATAAGGATGGATATGATGCTCCCGTAAGCTTCATTCGCATGCATGACAGGGTTTCCATACCCCCCTTGGATAACATTGTACTATCGGTCTTAGTCGGGCCTAAGTATATAATCCTCTTGTTTGATATCATCCCTAGGTCTGAGCTCTTCCGTGTAAAGTTAGGTATCCCTTGGTTGGTAGCGATTAATGTGGTACCCTTCGTCGTGCATAAATGTTTGAAATTTATCCATAGAGGTTTCGTGCATGTAATCCGCGACACCAGTTATTGATTGCCAGTTGCACATGGTAGCTACTCCTTGGATCACCCATGGGCTGCATCCATGGGTCCCCTTCTGCCTAGGATGAACCTTTTGCATAAGACATATCAGAACTATAAGAAAGGATGTTTGAGGATGAAGGTGAGGTATCCTCCCTCGCCCTATGCTATTTCACATAGGGCTTGTTTGAAGGCTGCCAACGAGGCCACCAAGGCCTGAAAGAGGAAAGAAGAGAAGCGATCTCGTGATCCTCCTTCTTCTTCCATTGCCCAGTCTGATGCTTCTTCTCGCTCAATTGTGGTACCCTCGGGTTCTGCTCCTTGTTTGTAGGAGAACCCTTTGTTGCCTACTTGGAAAAGTCCCAAGCGTCCCACGTTTGAGCTTCCTATTCTACCGACAGAGCCTAGACCCATTCAGTATGAAAGGAAGAAGATAATTTGAGGAGAGTCCTCCTTATCTTGACCACCACAACCTCCTACTACTCTTGCTCCCAAGGCAGTGAGCAGAAAGAGGCCTGCTACCAAGGCCCTCATGTTAAATCATCCCGTCACTCCTCAACCTACTCCCCTTGCTCCTGTATAGGAACTCGTTCCTCCACCTAAAATGGCCGTAGTGGACATTCCTATGGTTGAGCAGGCACCTCCTATCCCTTCGCAAGCTCCATCTTCTAACTCCAAGAGCCATAGAAACCACCTTGCACATGAGTGCAAGCGCCAACAAAAGGCTCTCCTATCCGAGTAGGCCGCCTCACAATAGAAGGAGGAAGAAATGACCACTCCTATTTTAGGATCTTCTACAGTGTTTTCTTCCTCCCTTCCTTTTGTTTCCCTTCAACCTGATTCGCTCCCAGCTTTCGTTGCGAGTATAAATGTGCCTAACCCTAAATGGGTACAAGTGTTTATTGCCCCTTTAGTGGAGCCACCTTTGTTGATCTTTGTCCCAGATATTCAACCCTTCCCTAAGCCCGAAAACATGGTTAACACTTCAGTCGTGTCCACTGCTGTTCTATCCTCCTCTTTCTCTACACCCTTAGCTTCGTCTGTGGGGAGTTCATCTCCTCCCATGAAGAAAGAGGTGGAGGTTGGTCCTTTTGGCAAAGAAGGACGTAAGAGGAATCCACCTTTTTCACAAGGTGGCCCCATGATGACCTATTCTGTCCTTGTGATAGAACCAGTCCTGACTTGCCCTGAGTTCGTCATCGTTCCTAAGTCATTCACTGAGCTTAATGGTGAATCTCAGGCACAAGTTGCGCTATCCGCTGAGGATAAGCATGATTCTCCTATGGGATGCATGTTTAATTATGTGGATGAAGTCCCAGCCCTTTTGGAAATCTTCGCAAAATCACTGACTTTGACTCCACAGGAGCTCGGTGGAGAGGACCACGAGGGGCTCTCTTCCTTGGCCCTTGTTGCAGGAGGGCCGGATGCTCCTCCTCTTAACATTCTGCCCTTGCAATCTCGTCCTCCTTCCCCTTATGAGGATCTAGATTGGGAAGCGGATGACCTCCTGGATGATCAGTGTTAGGAGGTTCCCTTTTCTTGATCTTGTGTGTGTGTATGTTTTGTAATGTGTTCCCCTGTACTCATGCTATATGTGCCTGGATGACCCTCGTCACCCCTATTCGTGCTTGGATACATGAGTGGTTTTTATGTCGTAAATCTTCTTCTATTTGACGATGCAAAGCGTTGGGGGAATTTAGGCTTCCCTTCCATGTTGAATTAATTTTTATTTTTACTTTGTTTTTTGTGCATTCTTCCTGATTTGGTTGGGGATTGATGATCTTTCGCCTTGCATTGTGGTTACCTATTATTATATGAGCTTGGACAGATCTGACCCAGCTAAACTAGATCCCCCTGTGCCCTTTATTTGTATTTTTATTTTCTCTTTGGCTTTCCCTTTATCTTTCTCTCTTCTTTGCTTGAGTTGTCCCTCCTATGTGTGACAACATTCTTCTCTTTAGTGCTTCGATTTTTAGAAAATGAATTTGTTGCCAATGAATCTTTTCTTGAGAATCTTCACAAAATTTTCCTTAGAATTGCATTCTCAACTTGGAACCCTAACGTAATGTGTTTCCTTCATCACGGGTTCATAAAGAAAGGACTTGAAGACCTTCCTCTAAAGTGGGAACTGCTTTGACTTCCCCTCGCGTGAGGGAATTACCTTCCTTTCAAATTCCTTAATGAAGTGAACATCTTTCGAAAGGATCCCTTGATGACGAATCACTCTAAGGTGAACAATCACTTTTGAATTGCATGTCCCTTGAGCAAACCCCCTTTCTTCTTCATGGTGGGTCCCTTGCTTCAAAATCCTTTGTAACAAACAGACCTTTTCATGTCTAGCCTGGGGGCAACCTGACTAGGCTCATTCCATTCTCCCTTCTGCGTATAGCTTGGAGGCAACTTGACTAGACCTTACTTTTCAAACAGTGCGTCCCTTGAGTGGACCCCTCTCCTTTTGAAGGGTTCCCAAGGGATCCCTTTGAAATTTTTTTGGTCTGCGTGATCAACCACTTTTTGACACACTCTATCTACAAGTAGACGTGTCGTTGCTTCAAACATGCTCTATCTGCAGGTAGACGTGTCGCCACTTTTGACATGCTCTATCTATGGGTAGACATGTCACCGCTTTTAACATGTTTTATTTGCAGGTAGACATGTCACTGCTTCAGAAATGTTCTATCTGTAGGTAGACGTATCGCCACTTCTTGACTCTATGGAGTCCGCTTCCATGTGAGAGATCTTGGGGGTTGCCTCCTTGTAGGTCTATGGGCTTGTAAGATGCTTTATTCCAACTCTATAGTTTTGAGTAGCTATGGAGTCCTTCGCATCTCTTGCACCTTTGGGTATGCCAAACAGAGTACTGCTTCCTTGATGGTTCAGGTATACTTTTTTAACCCTAATCTCTTCTTGATCTAGTTTACTGAGCACTCATTAGTACTCATGCTCACTAAAGTGGGGGAAAAATGTATAAGAGCGAATTTGCACCCTAGGCACAATTCCCCTTTTTTCCTTTATACACTTTAGAAAACCAAAGTCAGAGGCTTAAATTTACTTAAGCCCATTGTTGGCGGTCCACATGGAGCCTATTTTGTGTGTTGTTGGATGTGTTTCTATCAGGGACGACCACACGACGCGTAGACGTCCGTGTGGTGCGCTTATGTCCTTGGCAGATTCATGTGGCTGAGCTAGCAGAGGCATTACTCTTCCCATTGGTAGTGAAGTTGTAATGCCTCCTTTGGCTGATCGACACAAATATGGCCATTTTCTTCTTCATTCCTTCATATTCACTCTTCCAATTTGCATTCCAACTCTTGAACAAACTAAGCTTTCATACTCTCACTCTCACAAGTTAACTTTCACTCACTTCCAAGTCTTCCAAGCATTCCATTGCAACAACATCACACTCCATCAACTAAGTAGAGCACGTTTGGGACCACACCATGTATGCAGTAGAGGCTTGAGTTCCTCTCATTTTCTCCCTCAAGCAGCCTTGAGTGGTCTTGGTGGAGGTGGTAATCTTCCCTTTCCTCTCCTCTATAATTTGGTGAGTAGCATAGTACTACATTGTAGTGTTTTTGTTTTCATTACATTGCTTATTTATCTCATTCTTTTGGCTGTCTGTGGTGGTGGAAACACCTAAATAGGGGTCTGACTGAGGTAGAACCCTATATAGCCACCCAACATTTTCCCTTCTTGTTGTGTGTAGGTGTGTGAGCTCTTGGAGGATCAACTGGCGAACGAGTTCATTGGTGAGATTCTCCTCATCTTCATCACTCTTTCTTATTTGCTTTATCATATTAGAGATTACATCATTTACTTCTAGTTCTACCATTTTGGCCCCTTAGTTAGCTTGCTAGGCCGTTAGCTAATTTTTAGTGACTTAACCTCATTTCTATTGTTGTTTGGCCATATGGACGACAACACAATTTTGAGACGCCAGTGCGCCGCATTGTCGTCCAAAGTTCGCGCTTTTGTCCTCAGATAAAGAGCTTTATGAGACAAAGTGTTAAACATAAAAAACCAACTCGCCTAGCCTCTTTCTGCATTTTAGGCCTATTGAGTAGCTAAGAGGCCCTACGGTCCTCACTACCCTCACCTTACATATCCTAAACATTGCACTTAGCTGAGGTAAGTTAGGGCAGCCTCTCGCATCTTGACCCTCCATGACTTGGGGTCTTGCATGCGGTGGTCCCCCTCTCTTATAGTAGTTAACAATGGAGGGGACCAACTTATACTTTGTAATGATAGGATTGAATTTCTTAGGCTCTATCACACTTAGCAATTTGAGAAATATTTTTACTTATGTAACACAAAGCATGTTCTAAAGGTATTAGCAATGATTTTATAGTTATTTTTAATGGTTGGGTGTAACTTTCTGAGATTTGATTACTACATAACTACTTAATTCATATACAATCTTCAATACCTCCTTTAAAATAGAGCCCTATTTGATCTATGAAAAGGGTTTCTATCAACATGAACTTTCTACAAAAGTTTATAGAAGTATTGATAGATGAATTACAATCTCAGGAGGTCCTTTAATTGGATAGGGCATGTATGAATATTTTTAGGAACTTGATGAGTTGTTATTGATATTTACCTTAGAAATTGAAAGAATTGAATCATTCCTAGTAGTTGGAGTTAGTCATTTTAGAAAATATGTATTGATTTTTGTCCACTTCATCTCCCTATAAGGATGCTTCATGAAAATTTAATGCTAGCATACGTGGATGAGGTAAAGGAAGCTTTGGAGGAAATGCATATAGTCATAAATGTGCATAATATTATTTTGATGGGTTTAACTTTAGTTAACACTCTTTCTCTTGTTGGGTAATATTCAAGATTGGATTTCCATGGTCTAGGTGTAATAAAATAAAGATTGAAACACATATTGTGGGTTCAAAATATTCCTCTTCAAATAAAGTTTTGCATGTGTGCATGGTTTGTGGGCTAGGGATAGATCATTGGCATGGTAGCTATAAAAAACTTCTTGTTGATGATAAAAGATGTGGATTTTTCTATTTGTGATATTTATGATCATGGTTCCTCCTTTTGGCATGGATGTCCTAGTTTGACATTAGATGCATCAAATATTTCCAAATAACCAATATATGTGTTTGGTGTTCTTTTTCTATTAGTATTATTCCATAGCCTATCAATTAATGCTTAGATTTTGTGAGTTTAAAGTTACCCCTTCCTTTTTGACTTCTAATTTTACTTAAGATAAATATATATTTTTATTTTTTTGTTGTACCTATAAATTAACTCATATATATATATAATTCTTCTTAATATTTTATGTTAGGAGAATTCAAAGGGAATGAAAGGAAATCAATTTAGTGTCGACTAAATGATAGTTGATTTCAATTCCATTTGTGTTGTTGAAAAAGTCATGCAAGACATTTGTGATTTTGTTGATTAAGCTTTTAGAATACTTACTTGAATCAAGTACAAAGAATTTTTCTTCAACAAAAACATGTTACAAAATGTGAAAAAATTATACCTGAAATAAGTGACATTTTTCATATGCATGCCATCAAGATCTAAATATTAACAAACGTATTTATGCTAGTTGATTGAGAAAAAACACAAACAAATTGTATTCAAGTGTAGTGGCATGAAAATAATGATGAGCATAGAATGAAATTATTGGTATACAACATGTCTTCCCTAATTTGCTATTAGTTTGTATTACACAATGGATAACAATCAAATTGAGATCTTTGGGTTTAGATTTTGAAGAAGAGAATCAGATTTGATTGCCTGTAATGTGCGCACCATGAAGTCCTAGAGGACAACACACTAACACCTAAAACAAAATAATTTTTTTTTTAAAGTGCATTAAAAACATTATTGCAAATGAACATTAGCACAAATATAACCTAAGTCCTCTAAGGTTTGTGACTACGCTACTTAATTCCCATTAGTGAAATGAGCAAGAACTGAAAGTCATTACATTAATTAGATTCCATCTACAATAAGAAGGAACATTAACCATCACATTTATAAGATCAAATAAGATACAACCATAACATATATTCCATGGAGATCAATTGAATGAATTCATTTAATTACATATACAATAGCATCTGTTACGTAGTCCATTACAAAATAGAGTTCAACATCAGTTTAGGGTAAAAGCAAAGCTATGTCACACTTTATAAAGGAAACAACCAATGTTGATCCAAATTTTAAACTTGAATCACTAAAAAGTGGCATATATGTTTTGAATTTTGAAATGATGTAAACTAATAAAATATGTATTTTTTAGTATATTTTATGTTTGTATTTTAAAAAAAAAAATTAAAAAATTATTTAAAATAGGTTTTATTAGAATTAACACTATAATTTAGTTGTTGATAAAATAACAGAAAATGAAGTTGCATGCAGTATCAAACTTTTTTTATAGTAAAATTTTACTTTTTCTTTCAATTTTTTGTAAGTATAGCTTTGAAATTTTAGTGCATGGATATATTTTTTTTTCAATTTTTGATAAATACTTATATTTTAAATAAATATTCAAAATGTGTGAATCGAAAATTGTTTTCCATCATACATGCCAACTTTCATAATAAATATTTATGCAAATGGAAAAAAATATACCATCTTGAAATGATTCTTTTATCTCTTGCATCATATTTTTTTTAAATTTTTTTTAAATAATTTTTTAGTATTTTTCCTTTGCTGAATAGTAATCAACCTGATGTTGAAATTTTTGTGTTGATAACCTACTTTTAGTAAAAATAGAAATATTAAATAAATAAAATTAAACTATTAAAATAAATATATTTTGAAAACTAAACTTATGGATCTACAAAAGGGTATTTTTATATATATTTTTTAAATGTTATTTACATTAGCAAGAGTTATTGAAACTTCAATTTTTTCAAACAATTTTATTTTTTTGGTAAATTGGACTCAAAGTGGTGCTCCATATATTTTTTAGCCAACAATTTTAGCTAAAAAAGTTGTGGAAGTATCTAAATTAGCTAGAATGAATATTACTAGATCATCTATTTGACCAAAATTGATTTTTAGTTAGAAATAATTAAATTCAGTTGTGTTGATAAGTTGGTTGAAAGTGTGACACAACTTTGTACGTTTACCCTTTACATCATTACATTTATGCATCTGAACAACAATATATCCTTGTATACATGTGAGGAGTGTACATCAGAGTATGATACATGATACATCAGATTTCTTATACGATACAAGTACATGAGTAATAATCCACATGAGTGGTACAAATGCATAAGTCTTCAATCCAGGAGAAGTCACCACAATCACAAACATGGAGAGGGAACCCAATGGAGAACAATGCACTTTGCACCCAACCATGTGGAACCCAAAGGTCCACCCCTCCTACTAGGAGATAGCAAAGGGTCCCACCAACATAATCAGGAAAAATAAAATAGACAAAACAAGGCTAACATGACATCAAAGAACAAGTAAACTACAATAAAAAATGGTAGTACAACACTTCCAGAGGCACACAAAATCAATGAGAGACAAGAATCAAGAGGATAGTAGGTTGTCGTAAGAGGAAGTGTCATCACATGGTCCTGACATGGGTTACCCTAGGAGTATATCACCAGTAGCCGACCCCCCATCTATGGTTACCCAGGCAGTCTCCTACTATCTTCCGAACCCATAGGGTGACTCATACAAAACCAATCTTCCTTTCATGAGGACAAGGAAGATGGTCTTGCCAACCAGTCCTTCCCAACTCATCTCAAGCCTGAATGAGCACTTGAGCCATGAGTGAGGTATTCACTTATCTTGATTAGTGTGATTACTACCCAACCCCCTAGTTCATTATAGGTTATCACTTAATTATAGAACTCCCACATGGGTTAATTAGGTGCCACTTTGTGCTCTAGCCCCCATAGAGAGCCACTCCCCTACTAGCAACTAGGCTACTCAAAGAATTCCAAAGAGCAAGGCCAACTTGCACAATTAAAAAATCTCATTAACATAACAACAATGCGAGGAATAACCCTTCCTACACACAAGTTCCAACCACATTGGAGAATATACTGTGCAAGGATAATGATCATCAAATACACATTCAATGCAACCAACCATCACCAAAGTTTAACAAAAGTCCAATCAAGGCAAGAATTCCTCCCTAGCCTTTGGAAGACTCCTAACATTCATTTCACAAGATGACTTAAACATTGGTACAAAACCC
>VDFB02338774.1:0-25731 GCA_007258455.2 Sequoia sempervirens | reverse complement strand
ATTACATAGTCTTCATTTATGTGTAGCTTAGGGGATTTGATTGTTTGTTTCTCCTTTTCGCCATCTAATTTTTCATTGAGTTCCTTCTAGAATGCTTCTAGTGCCTTCAAGAATGTGGAAATTCTAGGCTAGCTATGTTTCCATGTGTGGCCATACTTAATCTCATTATGGTTAATCAACACCATGCCATCACTCAATAACTTCACGAATTTTCCTTTGGAGATTTTCATTGTGACAGTAACCTACATGGCAACAGTGTGAAATATGAGTATTTTTGCTAACTCAGTAAGCACCCTTTTAGTCCCTTTAAAATTCTCCTCATTCCCTACCTTCCAAATAGACCACAAGATTTCATTTGACAAACACATCCAAAATAAATTGCAGACATTATCCAATTTTATATCATAGCCTATGATAATTTTTTTCCAATCAATTTCATCAAAGTTATTCTAGATTTTTTGATCTATACAAAATATTTTCCAAATTTATTTAGTATAAAAACAATAAAAAAAGATATACTTTATATTCTTTGGAACCCTGCAAATATTACACACATCAATGCTAGAATTGTTTGATTTATAAGGCAACCTTTGAATGGTAAGTAGCCATCTAAAGTAGGCCTTCTTTGGTTCAATTACATTGGACCAAATTCTTTTGAATAGATTGTGCCAACTTTTATTTGAGATACTTACATTCCAACATTTATTATTATGCTTAGTGATAGATTCAAAATTAGTTAAAGAGCAGTAACTTATAGAAGGTGCAAGTAGTTGCAGAGGAAACATACAACATATATGATATGGGTTTTTTGGGTACATCTTAGATGTATGTTTGTAGGTCCTGGTGATAAGAGTTGAGTTAAAAAATTCCAATAGTGGCATGGTGTAATGGTTAAGTTGTTATGTTGTTATTCTTGCTATCAAGGTTCAAACCCCATTGGGGTGTAATTGTTGAGAATTTACATTGGGGATGAGGTCTCCCTTTTGTGACCTCACCGGTTCATAGCTCAGGGTCAAAAGCGTTTACCCCTCTTAAAAAAAAAGAGTTGAGCTCAAAAATGAATTATCTCTACTCTTTGGTCTAGCTAGGGTTTTAAAAAAAAACCCTAAGGGTTTCAGTCATGGCACTATACAATTCCTATTTTTGTGTTGACTGGCTATCGGTGGTGTGAAGCCTCTTAAGTAATGAGTTATGCCACCACCATCATCTTTTTACCGGCCCCATTTTATAGTGGTCATCAACTCAGGCAGTATGTCATTTTATGACAGAAAAGGAGGCTAATGTCCATGCACTTTGATGATGATCCAACAAATAGTGTAAATTCTTGATCAAATCGATGGTTATCACATTGGCACATTCTTTGCCTACTCTAACTTAGTGATGTTTGTAATAGTGTGTGATGTCAACATGTGTAGGCTTTAGATTGCAGTGCTAAATCTCTTCATAATGCATTTTGTGTTTGCAACAATTTGAGGAAAATTACATTGGTCCAAGGTGAATATGAGATGGATGCGTTCCAATTTACTATTGTAGCATAAAGTCACTTAACATCATATTTTCAATTTTTGAGCACAAAGAGAGCATGCACTAAGATATTCTATGGTTAGAGCGATGATGTGTGACATTTTCTCATTACAATGCAACATATTTTTACATCACAATTTCCATCGTTGAGAAATGCGAGATTGTGCTAAGGCATCTATGGATGAAATAGAGACACGTGTCTGCTTCTCATTGCAACACTAAGTCTCTTTGCAACACATTTTTAAAATTACTTAGCTTTGGGTAATTTGTGTTGTGTGATACACATGCTTTTGAAGATCAATGGTTGATGCAAAGGGTTTTTGAGATCAACGATTCTTGCAATATTGCATTTGTAGCCTACTCAGACTTAGTTAAATGTGTGACAATATGATATGTCACCATGTGTCTAACATGACATATGCAAGATGAATGGTGTATTTCTGCTACTTCATGGAAAGAATGGCGGGTCCCCATTTTTGATATGTGGTAACACGAAATGCTTATGTTTGTCTTAGATGATGTTTGTAAAGCACAATGGTGACATATGTTATATTGTCATTACAATGCAAGGTATCTTTAGAGTGAAAAATTAAGAATGCACTAAGCATTGATGAATGGATTTCAAATCAATGATGCACATTATAGAAGGTGATCAGATAGATATCCTTGCATCACATAAAGGAAATTATTTATGTAATCATAAATTGTGAAGATGCACTATGATGCCAAGTGTCCTCTTATCAGAAAACTATCACAATATCATAAATATGTACATCTCTTCAATTATAGTTTGTGATAATGGATGATTATTACAAGTGTTCATTTTAGTTGGTGGTAAAGGCAAGATCAATGGCCGATATTTAAAGTAAGAAAACAACTATTCTAGAAGACAAAATTTGATAGGCAGTTAAAGATATCAAGCCAATTTAAATGTATTTATAAAAAAATATTAAAGCAACAGTTTCAAGGGACTGTGAAGTAGTTAGGGTTTGTGTAACTATTGAAAATAGTTACTATCATGGTCTAGTGTTTAGAGTTGTGGTTATTGAATATAGAACTCTGATATTTCATGTGTATAGTGGAGATATTAATGTAGATTATTTGAATACACATATATTACTAAATTGAATGTGTTTTAGGTTGGTGGCAAAGAATATTGAGAAAGAAAAAAAGTTGTCATTGAGATGATTTTTTAGTTTTTTGAATTGTGAATTGCAAGTGGTGAAAAGTAGAGGAAGAGAGTCCAGAATATGAATTGAAAAGGTGCATTTTAGGTTGTAGAAGAACTAGTATCAACATATATGAACTTGTAATGTCTTAGAGATTGGATTCTTAAAAAAATTGAGTTGGTGCTCAATTAGGTGTGCAATGTACTTAGATGTTGGTGCCTTAATTCATTGTCTTGGGTGTCAATGTACCTATAAGTTGGTGCTTAAAAAAAAAAAATATAATATCTTTTATTGTGAGGTTGGATTTGAGTAGTAGACTCAAGCAACTTTTCTCACCATGGCTTTTCCCTTTTAGGGTTTTCCACGCATGTATGGCGACTTCTTATGTGTGTGATGTTTATGTGTGATATTATTCCTTGTTTGCTGATTTAAATTGGTAAAAATTTGTATACACTAATTCACCCCCCTCTTAGTGTATTGGTGTTCTTTCAACAATTGGTATCCGAGCACAAGGTTCCTCGAAGAAAGTTTAACAACTTGAGGTTGATCCGATTTCAAGAACACTATGGTAGGAAAAGAAGGATCTTATTTAAACAAAGCACCATTGTTTGATATAACTAATTATGCTTTTTGGAAAATTAGAATGGAGACTTACCTGGCCTCTCTTGGATTTGATGTATGGCAATCTTTTGTAGATGGCTACATCACACCAACAACTCCTCCTACCATCACAACTAATAAGAAAGCTTGTGAAAATAATTCCAAAGCTAAAAATGCTATTCTATGTGGTCTAACCAACACAAAATTAGTAAAATTCATGCATTGTAAATCTGCCAAAGATGTATGGGAGAAACTGCACAATATTTATGAAAGTGATGAAAAAGTGAAACAAGCAAAATTGCAAACTCATAGAGAAAATTTTGAGTCTTAAGATGAAAGATGAAGAAAATATTGTAGCATACTTGCTTAGGGTAGATGAGGTAGTGAATGTAATTAGATGTATCGATGAGAACATGGAAGATAAGGTTGTTGTGAAGAAGGTTTTGAGGTCTCTCCCATAATGGTTTGATTCTAAAATCTTTGCAATAGAAGAAACTAAAGATTTGGATAAGTTCTCTATGGATGAATTGTTTGGGTCTCTAATTGCTTATGAAATGAGAAATGAAAGTACAAGATTAACAAAGAATGAAGCAACATTCAAAATTTCCAAATTCAAGAGGATTGAAGATGATTCATAACTTGATACCAGTTCAAATGAAGAAGAAGCAAACTTTGTCAAAAAATTGGAGGGCTTTGGAAAATGCAAAGGCAAGCTTCCTTTCAAATGTTTTAACTATGGTAAAATAGGTCATTATGCCTCAAAATATCCATTAAATGAAAATGAAAAAGGGAGATAGTTCCATGAGTCAAGAAGTTTCCAGATATAAAAGGAAAAACTATAGTAAAAAGAAGAGTTTTTATATTGATAAAGAAATTAGTTCTTCAGATAGTTGTTCTTCTGAAAGTGAACAAGATGAAACTATATTTATGGCTATGAAAATAAAAGAGTGTGAAGATTCTGAAGAGGAAGAAGAAGGTGAGGAAAATTTGGAAGGTGAACTAGTCTCTGCTTTATAATACTTGAAAGATGAAAAAAAAATGAGAAGTAAAGTTAAGGATTGAAGAATCTGAGAAACTTGCTATAGAACTAAAGCTATAGTTGGAAGAGTCAAAGAGAATAGAAGAGGTAACTAGTTTGGATTTAAAGAACAATATTGAAGAGTTTCAAAGATTAGAGGCTGAAGTAGTATCTTTAAGGAAGAAATTAGAGAAGATAAATATGTAGTTAAATAGAAGTCTCAAACTTGGAAAGAGTTCTGAAGTCCTTGATGAAATGATTGATAGTCAAAGATCCATTTTCAACAAGTTTGTTGGGTTAGGATATGAGGAAGACAATAATTTCAAAGATGATGTCTCTAAAAATGATACAACTAATTCTAAGAAGTCTAAAGGGTCCATGAAGGATAAGAAGACAGAAGATCACAAAAGAATGGATGATGGATTCATCAAAGTGCACAATCCAAAGAGAAGATTCAAAGGCCAACATGCAAGACAAACTAAATTTAATTATGCTTTTCATGGTTATGATTTTTCATGTAATTAGTATGGACATAAAGCAATAGATTGTAGGATTAGAACCTTAAGAAATGATAGACATAATTTTGGAAGCAAGAATCCTTTTGCTCCTTTAGTTGGTCTAAATGATGTTTGTTACAATTGTAACAATTATGGACATATTGCCAAGTTTTTGTAGAAATGTGTTTATGAAGCCTCTTAGATAGGAGAAAAAAAGGTTTACTCATCCCAGTAAAGACATATCACCTCATGTTCATGCAAGTAAAAAGAAAGAATTTACACCTCCTACATAGAAGAAAGAATCTGCACAGAGTTATGAGGAAAAGCAGAAAAGCCCAAAAAGGCATTGGAGAGAGAAGAAGATTGAGATGAAGAATGAAAAATCAATGATAGTCCAAACAAATTTTTATGCCAAAGGACAACATAATCCTTGGGTGATTGATAGTGGATGTTCTAGTCATATGATTGTAGATAAAATCAAATTCACTAATTTGGAGAAATGGAATGGTGGCATAGTTGAGTTTGGTGATAATACTACTGCTAAGATAATTGAAAAAGGTACACTATGAATAGATGGTAAAAATAACACTCAAGATGTGTTGTCTATAGAAGGATTAAAACATAATTTGCTTAGTGTTATCTAGATCTATGACAAAGGATATAATTTCTTATTTCATGCAAGTGGATGTGAGGTAAGGAAAGCTAGTTCTGGTAGACTTGTTGCTGAAGCAAGCAAATTATATTACAATTTGTACCATCTGAGAGAGGTGAAGAATGGAAGATGTATGTTAGGGAAAACTAATGAAATTTGGTTAGAGAACAAAAGGATGGGTCACATTAACTTTGACCATCTTGTGAAGGTCAGCAAGAAGAATGTATTCAAACACATTCCTAGTATTGGAAAACCAATAAGCACATCTTGTAAAGAATGCCTTAAAAGGGAAGCAAACAAGGATAAGATTCAAGACAAAAGAATATTCAAATTCTAAGCCACTGAAGTTGATACATACAGATCTGTGTGGATTGAAAAGAACCAAAATCATCGATGGGGAAAGATATTTCATGTTATTAAGTGATGATTATTCAAGAATGACATGGGTGAATTTTCTTAAAGATTAATCTCGAGCTTTAGAAAGAGTCAAAATTTTTAGAGCTATGGTTGAGAATGAGTTTGGTTCAAAGATAAAATTCTTAAGCTCTGATAGAGGTGGAGAATTCATTTCTAGTGAATTTGATAAGTACTATGAAAAAAAGGGAATTAGAAGACATTTCTCTACAACTAGAACACCTCAACAAAATTGAGTTGAGAGAAAGAATAAAATTGTTCAGGAAATGGCTAGATCAGTGTTGAATGAAGCCAAAATACCTAATATATAATGTAAGGAAGCAATTCATAATGTTGTTTACATTCTTAATAGAGCACAGTTAAGAGAAAATCATGATAAGACTCCATATGCATTATGGAAAGGAAGACTTGCATATGTGAAATATTTTAGAATATTTGGAAGAAAATGTTTTATAAAGAGGGATAAAGACACTTTGAGTAAATTTGAGACAAGCTCTGATGAAGGAATATTTTTGGGTTATTCAACTACAAGTAAAGCTTATAAGTGCTACAATAAACAGTTACAAAAGATAGTTGAAAGTGTGGATGTTAGAGTGGATGAAGATTATTCTCAGTTGTTACACAAAGATTACATGTATTTAAAAGTCCCTGTTTATGAAGAAAAAGAAGAATTTGCAAAAGAAGAGTCAGAAGAGGAAAGTGATGTTAATGAAGAAGAGAAACCAAACACTTCTCTAAAAGCTCCACCCATATTTGTCAAAAGAGATCATTCTGAGAAGAAAATTCTTGGAAACAAAGATGATGGTGTCATGACAAGAAGAAAAATTGATCAACAAGAATAGGTAAACTACTCTTTACTATATAAAATTGAACTTAAATCTTATGAAGAAGCTAGTAAGGAAGAAAGCTTGATTGAAGCCATGAAGGAAGAAATTAGTCAAATAGAGAAAAATTAGACTTAGGAACTTATTCCTAGGCCTGTTGATAAGAATACCATAGGCTCAAAATGGGTGTTTAGGAATTAATTGAATGCATATAGGAAGATAAAAAGAAATAAAGCTAGATTAGTTTGCAAGGGATATGCTTAGGTTGAGGGCATAGATTTTGATGAAACATTTGCACCTACAACTAGGCTTGAAGCCATTAGAATGTTTCTTGCATATTCAATTTACAAAAAATTCAAAGTATACCAGATGGATGTAAAGTCAACATTTCTTAATGGTTTTCTGGATGAAGAAGTTTATATGGAGCCATCTGAAGGGTTTATTGTGATTGAAAGAAAAGATTATGTATATAGATTGAAAAAGGCTTTGTATGGTTTAAAACAGGCCCCTAGGGCTTGGTATTCCAGGTTGGGCAAATATCTCCAACAATAAGGGTATAAGAAAGGTATTGCTGACAACAATTTGTATTTCAAATGTGAAGGTGAACATATATTGATTATCATTGTTTATGTTGGGGTGCTGCCACAATAGCATGTCTCACTTTTGGGATGTGTTGATTTTTTCTTGAAATCATTGTTTTTAGAAAATTTAACGATTTAAGTCTTGAGAGGCTCCATCTAAAGAGTTTTAATTGAAGAGGGATAGATAATACCCCCTTAGATCAAATCCCCTTGGATATAAACCCTCTAGTATTAAATCATACCCATAATGGAGTCTCCTTCGCACCTATCAAAGTGCTAGCAAAAAACCATTTTTTCTTTACCTTTTGAGGGATTAAATAACGTCATTTAAAAATTATATTTTGCAAGATTGTAGCCCTCAAAACAAGCTTTCCAACAAGTATAATTTTTATATATTATCATTTTATCATGTATTTAATTTTTAATTTTTACTAAACATAGGTTTTTCTCCGATCATCAAGTGCTTTGTTGTGTAGAGGTGGAAAAATAGTAAACTGTTGTAAAAAAATTTCAAAAAATACCCTTTCCATAGGTATTGATGTCCTTGTTTCACCCCCCAAAAAAATTGGATTTCAATATATAGACAACAAGTTATTTTGTACGACACACACATATGTCCAAATTGTAGTTACAACGACTTCAAAAATTAATTTTTTAAAAAAATGCAACAAAAAAATATGAAAAAATATTCTTTCCCTAGATATTGATGTTGAGAGTCTATATTTCAAAATTTAGAATTTAATCCTTTACAGAAAAAAAGTTATGTTGTACAACACAAATGTTACTTTCTAAAAATGTTGTTTTATGCTTAAAACTAATTATTAAAGGAGATGTTGAAAGATTCATGATTTATTTCAAAAAATTTGAAAAAAAAATATTTAGAATCTACACACAAATTTCCACAAATCACTAGTTCACATCATCTTCAAATTCTTAACGATTTAGCTACTATAGGTCTCAGAAGATGAAGATTCAGTTAAAGATGTTGATACAAATGTCCATCTTGGGCAAAAATGAGACATAGTATCATGATTTCACCCATTGATGATATCATTTTTGGTAGTAATTGTGATAAGGTGTGCAAAGATTTTGCTATTGCAATGCAAAAAGAGTTTGAGATGTCCATGTTAGGACAATTGAAATTTTCTCTTGATTTACAAATCATCAGTTAGATACATGGATTTTCATCTCTTAAACTAAGTATGTGAAGGAAATTCTAAATAAATTCAAAATGGAAGATTGTAATCCAGTTAGCACACCTATGGTCATTGGATGTAAGCTCAACAAAGATGATAACCCCGATTCAACATATCAATCATTATACAGGTCCATGATTGGAAGTATCTTATATCTCACAACAACGAGGCCTAATATCATGCAAGCTATTTGCATGGTTGCTAGATTTCAAGCTGTTCATAAGGAGACACATGTTAAAGCTGTGAAGAGGATTTTTAGATACTTATGGAGTACATTAGAATATGGTCTATGGTATCCTGTCAGTAATGAGCTTCACTTTAACTACATACACTAATGCAAATTGGGTTGGTTGTGAGGATGACAAAACTAACACTAATGGGAGTGCATTCTTTCTAGGAGATAGAATGGTAGCATGATTAAAAGATAGATTGGTAGCATGGTTAAAAGATATATTGATAGCATGGTTAAGTAAGAAACAAGATTCAGTTTCTTTATCAACAACTGAAACTAAATATATTGCTGTTGTATCTTGTTGTACTCAAGTCTTATGGATGAAACAAACACTATAAGATATTAAGGTGATTTTTGATGGGCCAATTAGTATTTGTTGTGATAATACTAGTGCAATATCTCAAAGAATCTTGATATGCATTCCAAAAACAAGTACATATTTATTAAATATCATTTTTTTAGAGAAAAAAATATTGTACAAATATTCAAATTAGAATATGTTGCTACAGAAGATCAACTAGCAAACATTTTCACAAAACCCCTTCCAAAGGAGTCATTTGAATAGATTGAGGAGATATTATGAGTTGTTCCTTTTCCTATCTCTCCATGAATACAAAATGATTCATCCAGGGGGAGCATATTAGAGTAATTCTTTAACCTTGGTTCTATTCCTCAGGAGAGTTCTTATGCTACTCCCTTTGTAATTGATGTCAAAGGGGGAATGTATTTAAAATGGAAGAATAAGGAATATTGGTATGCAGGGAGAATGTGAAAATGATGTCAAATGGGGCATTTGAAAGGTGTTGTCACATTCAAAGTTATTCAGGTATTTCCATTTTCAAGTGTTGCCATCAATGACAAAGGGGGAGGTTATTGGAATTGTTGTCATTGATATCAAAGGGCATCACAGGGTAGTCATGATGGTCATTGATGTCAGTGGTCATTAGCACTGAAAGATTGTTTGCAATTGCACAATGCAGGTCCTGAAATGCTATAAATGTTGTCAAACAACATTGAAAAAGTTGCACAAATGTTGTATTGTCTTACAAAAGGAAGGTGCAGATAGTTGCAGAGGAAACAAACAATAGATTTGATATAGGTTTTTTGAGTACATCTCAAATTTATGGTCAACAGGTCCCAATGATAAGAGTTGAGCTCAAAAATGAATTATCTCTACTCTTTGGTCTAACTAGGGTTTTCCAAAAAAACCCTAAGGGTTTTAGTCATGGTGCTATACATTTTTTATTTTTACGTTGATTGACTATCGACAGTGTGAAGTCGATTAAGTAGCAACTTATGCCATCACCATCATCTTTTTACTGGCCCTATTTTCTAGTGGTCATCGACTCAGGTGGTATGTCATTTTATCACTACAAAGGAGGCTAATATCCATGTACTTCAATGATGATCTAATGAATAGCACAAATTCTTGATCAGATCAATGGTTGTTGCATTGGCACATTCTTTATCTGCTTTAACATATAGATCTTTGTGATAGTGTGCGATGTTGACATGTGTAGGCTTCAGACTACAACGCTAAATCTCTTCATAATGCATTTTTTGTTTGCACTAGCTTGAGGAAAATTGTGTTGGGCCAAGGTAAATAAGATATGGATGCGTGCCAGTTTACTATTACAGTGCAAAGTCACTTCACATCACTTTTCAATTTTTGAGAACTAAGAGAGAATGCACTAAGATATTCTATGGTCCAAGCGATGACACGTGGATTTTTCTCATTGCAGTGCAACATCTTTTCGCATGACAGTTTCCATCATCGAGTGTAAAGCGAGATTACACTAAAGTATCTATGGATGGAATAGAGATGCATGTCCACTTCTCATTGCAGCGTTAAGTCTCTTTGTAGTGCATTTTTGAAATAACTTACATTTGGGTAATTTGTGTTGTGCATACCATGCTTTTGAAGATAAATGGTTGGTGCAAAGGGTATTTGAGATCAACAATTCTCATAGCAACACATTTGTGGTCTACTCTAACTCAATTAAATGTGTGATGGTGTGATATGTCACCATGTGTCTAACATGACATATGCAAGATACATGGTGTATTTCTGCTACTTCATGGAAAGAATGGTGGGTCCCCATTTTTGTTATGCAGGAATGCAAAATGATTACACGTGTCCTAGATGATGTTTGTAAAGCACAATGGTGACATATGTCATATTATCATTGCAATGCAAGGTCTCTTCAAAGAGTAATTTAATTTTAGAGTGCAAAAGCACAAATGCACTAAGCATTGATGAATGGCTTTCAAATCAACAATGCACATTAAATAAGGCGATTAGATGGTTATCACTGTATTGTATAAAGGAAATTGTTTCTATAATCATAAACTATGAAGATGTGTTATGATTCCAAGTGTCCTCTCATCAGGTGGCTATAATGATATCACATAAATATGTATATCTCTTCAATTATAAACTATGACAATGCACGATTATGACAAGTGTTCATTTTAGTTGGTGGTAAAGGCTAGATCATGGCCAATATTTAAACTGAGCAAACAACTATTTCCAAAAGACAAAATTTGACAAGCAGTTACAAAGATGAAGCCAATTTAATTGTATTTCTAAAAAATCATTAAAGTGATGGTTTCATGGAATGTGAAGCAGTTAGGGTTTGTGTAACTATTGAAAATAGTTACTATCATGGTTTGGTGTGTAGAGTTGTGGTTACTGAATATAGAAATATGATATTTTGTGTATAGTGGAGATATTATTGTAGATTATTTGAATACACATACATTAATAAATTGAATGTGTTTTAGGGTGGTGGTAGAGAATATTGAGAAAGAAGAAAAGCTATCATTGAGATGATTTTTGTAGTTTTTTTAATTATGAATTAAGAGTGGTGAAAAGTAGTGTAAGAGAGTCTAGAATATGAATTGAAAAGGTGCATTTTAGGTTGTAGAAGAACCAATAAATATATATGAACTTGTAAAGTGTAGTACCCCTCCATTTATGCTTATGTTTTCTGTTTACATGTTTTCACACTGTTAGACTTTGGTACATTGGTTTGGATATTTTGATCGCTGATATTGAGCGACAGTGGATTCACTTTGTGATTTGATGATACATTGTATGGTGATAATTGATTTTTGACATGCTTTGATATAGCGTAGATGTTTTCCTTTAGATGTTAATGCTATGTATATATTTATGATGGACTAACTGTTATTTAATTTTTCAGTCTGATGTGACGTGTATTGGTGTGGAGAACGAAATTGCATCACTCGCTTGCGAGTGCCCTGTGATGTCCGTGATTTTCTCCGCATGGTGTGCCTGTATTATGGATTTTATATATATGCATGTATTTGTTTGGTTGCAGGATTGCAGGTACATGACACCGACTCCACCTGATTATTCAAATCTGAGTGTGTCAAGACTCAACGAAAATGTTGATTGGGAGGTAGTAACATGGTTCATCCTAGACTAGTCTTTAACCCGGTCACAGTACATCGTTAGTTTTGGTTCAGAGTCAGAGATGGTCTTGCTTGTCCCTGATTGGATCAATTGCTTGAAAGGAAATTTTTATCATTTTTATGATAGTTTGTTATGCTTTAATATACTGTTTATTTAAATTAATTTTTTTAAATGTTATAGAAATAAGTTTTACATGATATTTAATTAATTAGTTTGTTTGGTTAAATAATTTGATCATAGAGATTAAATTCATTTAATTAAATTAATTAATTAATTAATTAAATTAAAATTGTTTTAAATGTGTGAATAGATTTTATTTAAAATTAATTATTATTTGGGAAATGGCATTTTTAATTATTAAATAAATTTTGCAATTTGAAAATTGAAATTTTTAAAATAAATTAAATGCATGCAAATCTTGAAAGGAAAGAATGCTGGGAAGTTGTTGAAGATATTTTCTTCTTTTCGACATGTGTGCCAGTTAAAATTTATTGCTTTTGGGTTGAGGAATTTCTCGGAGGTTATTTGGGATTTGGAAAAACACAGAAGGTTACTTTTTCACGGGAAATGAAAATATAGTCTGCTGTTAAAATTTCTTTGAAAGTTTTTTTGAGATATCCCTTGTTGGTATTATTGTATATTTGTGGAAGTTCTCTGGTTTGCATTTTGGGTATTGGTTCTCGGGAAAGGATTTGGAAGCTACAGGCAACATAGGCTCTCATCACCAAACATATTTCTGAAGCTAAGGAAATAGGTATTTTCCTTGTGTTTAAATTTGTTGTTTTTGAAAAAGAATGTCTGAGAAAAGAATATTTCATATTATTAAATCCATGTACTTCTCAGGAAAGATATTGTTCACTGTATTCTTGTTTGTAAAGATTTGTTGGTTTCAGAAGAATTTTTGTAGCATTCTTTCTGTGGAAAATATATATGAATTAGTGAAGTGGAAAACATTTAAATGGAAAATGGATTTTAAAACCTTTGGGATAAATTCAAATTTGAATGGAAATTTCTGTGTGTTTTCTTTTGAAACCTTGAAGAAATTTTACAATTTCCCCCAATTTTTCCATTGAAACCCTGTAGAAATTTCTTTTACTTCTCTGTTGAAAAACCCCGTTGGAATTTAATATATATATATATTTGTATATATATTCATCATCATATATTAATTAGATTGTGAAATGTTATTGATAATAAATATATGAATTTATGCTTTGAAATCTCCGTACAGGCGTATACATATAAAAATCGGATTAAAAATTTCGTATATGTGAAATTGAAATTTCGCAGGTTAATGTCTGTTTTATTTTATATGTAATAAAATGCATTCTTTTTATACATAGTATGTAGGGGAGGGTGCGCAGGGGCCACCCCACAGCCGCCCATGGAAGGCAGCGGCTGTGGAGGCAGCCCAGCGCTGCCCTCACAGGCAGTGCACAGGTTGCCGCCACAACCGTGGCCCATAAGGGTCGGCTGTGAATGCGGCTGAAACCCTAGCTTGTTTTCTTTGAAATGTAAAATGAAATTTTCATTTGAGTGTGTACAATTTTAATAAGTATTATGTCATTCAAAATCAAGAGGAAGAAACTAGTGGAAGTGCAGAAGTGAGATCACAAGAGCCTGAAATTCAAGAACACCCTAAGACTCCAAGATATGTAAGACTGAATCATTCAGAAGATTAGATTATAGGTGATAAGAACACTGGTGTTCAAACTAGGAGAAGAATCGCAGAAGAATATTGTTTGATTTCAAAGACTGAGCCTAGTAGTGTTAATGAAGCATGCAAAGATGAACATTGGGTGGAAGCAATGAAAGAAGAACTACAACAAATTGAGAAGAATGATACATGGATTCTTGTTCCTATACCTAAGGAAAAAAATGTAATTGGAACTAAATGGGTCTTTTGGAACAAACTGAATGAGCAAGGTGAAGTTGTTAGAAACAAAGCAAGACTTGTGTGTAAAGGATATTCTCAGATGGAAGGAATTGACCTTGAAGAAAATTTTTCCCTTGTTGCTAGGATTAAAGATGTGAGACTATTTCTTGCTTATGCTGCTTACAAAAAATTCAAGGTTTATCAGATGGATGTGAAGTTAGCATTTCTAAATGGTGAACTGGAAGAAGTGTATATTGAGCAACCTGATGGATTTCAATTAACTGATCAGGGAGACGTGGTTTTTCGGTTGAAGAAAGCATTGTATGGAATTAAGCAAGCCCCAAGAGCATGGTATGGCAGATTGGACAAGTATTTATTGAATCTTGGATTTAATAAAGGTACTGCTGATAGTAATTTGTATTTCAAGATTGATCATGATAAAGGTTTGATTGTTGAAGTATTTGTTGATGATATCATTTTTGGAGGAGATGATAGTTTGTGCATGAAGTTTTTTGATGAGATGCAGAGTGAGTTTGAGATGTCTATGATTGGAGAAATGAAATTCTTTTGGGATTGCAAATTACTCAGCTAGATAAAGGGATCTTTATATCTCAGTCCAAGTATGTGAAAGAATTGCTAAAGAAGTTTGGTATGAAATATTCAAAGCCAGTTGGTACACCTATGGTGATTGGATGTAAGTTGACACAAGATGATGATTCTCCTAAAGAAAATTAGACTAGATACAAATCCATGATTGGTGGATTGCTCTATTTGACTCAAAATAGACCTGATATTATGAATGTTGTATGCATTGTTGCAAGATTTCAAGCTGATCCTAAGGAATCTCATGTGACAACTATGAAGAGGATTTTCAGATACTTGAAGGGGATAATTGATTTTGGCCTATGGTATCCTAAAGAAGATGACCTTACTTTGAGTGCTTATACTGATGCTGATTGGGCAGGAGACGTGGATGAAAGAAAAAGTACTAGTGGTGGTGCATTTTTCTTGGGAAAGAAGCTGATTTCATGGTTAAGTAAGAAGCAGAATGCCATTTCTTTATCTACTGTAGAGGCATAATATATTGCTACTACTAACAATTGTACTCAAGTATTGTGGATGAAGCAGGTGTTGAAAGATATCAGAGTTGTGTATGATGAACCTATTGCTATATTCTGTGATAATTCAAGTGCAATTAACATTTCTAAGAATTTGGTGCTGCATTAAAAAACCAAGCATATATCTATCAAGTTTCACTTTTTGAGAGAGAAGGTGAGTGAGAAGGAAGTCAAATTGGAGTATGTGCTCATAAGGAATAGATTGCAGATATCTTTACTAAGCCTTTTCCTAAGGATACTTTTGAGTATCTCAGAGGGAAGCTAGGGGTGATTACCCCTCCTAATCAGAATTAAGATGCATTGACTTGCATAAGTCTGTGCATTTCATAGTCATATCTTGATCTAGATTGATGTTGTGGTGGCTGCTACTCAAGGGGAATAGTCAGATGTTCATAAATGTGTTTAGAGCTTGTGTGGAGTGAAATAATGTGTATCTTTTTCATTGATGTCAAAGGGGGATAAGAGTCACATGAAAAAACTATGAAAAGAGTTAAGGAGAAAAGAGTCAAAATCTAAGGGGGAGAAAGTGCTAAGAGAAAGTTGCGTTGATAGTGTTTTTCATATCATGTGTTGCCATCAATGCCAAAGGGTGAGATTGTTGTATGTTGCTGATATGTGGTTGTCATTGATGTCAACACTATTGGCATTAATGTCTTTAAGGCTGTATATGTTGAGGATATTGAGAAAATTGTAATAAAATAAGTTACAGGTTGTTGGTGATGCAGTGAAGTCCAATATAGCCATCATGTTGTTGGGTAGCTCAGTATATTGATGATAAAAGGTTACAGATTAAAGGGTTTGTTGTTGAGTATATCTAGTTTATCCACATGAAGTTTTAGAGATCCACATGAAGATTTGATCAAGTTATGAGTATTTGTGTTTTGTTAGTTGTTCAATTGTTCTAGTTGGTGCTCCTGAAAGAAGATGATGTGATTCTAGTAATCTGAGTTGTTGCAGATGCTTATGTGGTGATTCATGATTATTGTGGATGTTTCTAGATGATGCTCTATCTGTGTTGTTGATCCACATTGATTGTTGTGCTTACGATTGGTTATTTTCTTCTGTGTATTCATATTTTTCATGTTCATGGCCGATAGGGTGATTGTAGCGTGTTGTGGATCTACATGGCATAATTTTTTAAGGTGTTATGAATTTGAGGATGTTATTTTGGGTCCTAACTATGTTTTGGCTGATGTTGTTTGATTTGCATTGAAAATTGCTTATGATTTGGGTCGACAGTTTGTACACATTTTTTATATTTTGTTGGGCCGATGTGTAGTTGATGTTATTCTTGGTTGCAGATATATATGATAGATTGTTTATACCATTTGGAGGCATGGTGAAGCGAAGTGTGCGAGTTCTATGTGCGAATAATTTTATAATCTTTCGAGAGTAGAAGTGAAGTGTGAAGAAGAGTGAGAAGATGAAAGTGTGCTTAACTGGAACTATAATTAGGCATTAGCAGATGCTATTTTCTCAATTCAAAATCTTGCGGATTTAATTTGATTGTTTTTTTAAGACAGTGATTCTTCCTTGGGCAGTAAGCCTTTTGTATTTGAGTAGTGTGCTCTAGGCAGTGTTCCTGAATGCATGTGCATTCCCCATTTATCATACTTTTAACAGAGTATAATCTTGTGGACTAACCTCCACCGTGGTTTTTCCCCTAACAGGGTTTCCACGTAAAAAATATTGGTGTTATGTATGTTTCTGATGTGATGATGGTTTATGATTTCATGTTTATTTATCAGATCTAAGAATAAGTTTAATAAGTATAATTTCGATGACAATTGATTCACCCCCCCTCTCAGTTGTCTTCCCTTGTGTTGCCAATAGAAAGAGGTGAAATACATAATATCTAAGAAACAAATTGATCTAGATTCTGATATTGGATTAGATCTGGAGGAAGCCAATTTCTATAGAAAGTTACAAAGAGGTTCTGGTAAGTATAAAGGAAAGTTCCTTTTTAGTGTTTTAATTGTGGTGATGTAGGTCATTTTATGGATAAATTTGTCCCCATAAGTATTCTAACAATATTGAGCAAAAGTATGTAAAGAAATCATCTCATAGAAGGAATAAAGATCATAAGAAATGAAAGAGTTTCTACACTAATGAGGAAGGATACTCTACTAATAAAGAAGATGAAGATATCTTTGAAGATGAAAAAAAAAAGTTGTATTCATGGCTTTTGAAACTAATGAAGAGGATATAGAAATGGATTTTAGAAACAATGAAGATGAAGTAGATCTTTTGGAAGAATTGATATGTTCTAGAAAAGAGATTAAGAGACTGAAGAAGAGAATTACAAAAGAAGTTAAGGCTCAAGAAAAGGCATCTCTATATCTAGAGAAAGTAGAGAAGATGATTGTTGAATTGAAGACCTAAGAAAAAGAAACAAAAAGGATTGAAGAACTTCTAACTAGAATTTTTTTGTCAAGAGACAAGGACCATGAGAAGCTTGAAGCAGAAGTTGTGTCAATAAGAAAAGAGCTTGAGTTAGTGAATCAGTAGTTGCAAATGAAGTTTGGAAAGAGTACTGAGACTCTAGATTAGATATTGGGATGTCAGAGATCTTTACATGTAAAAATTGGAATTGGTTTTGATGATTAGAAGAAAAAAGGGACAAAAAAACCAGCGAGGCCTGCAAAAGAAAGTCTAAAAGTGACTGGTTCTAGAAGTACAAAGTCTGAAAGAGTTATTGCAAGTGATGAAAGGAAGACATAAAATGATGGATTTATTCAAGTTTAAAAGAAGAGAAGAAGACGTGAAAGATAGGGATACAACATCGGGTTCAATTATTCCTTTTCTAGTTATTGTTTTAATTGCAATAATTTTGGTCATAAGGTTGTGGACTGTAGAAAAACTTTGGTAAGAAGAAATAACTTTGTCAGCAATAATTCATTTAAACCTCTATACAACTTTAATATCATTTGCTACAAATGCAACAATTTTGGACACATTACTAGGAATTAAAAAAAGGCAATTTTGTGAGTTCTCCTCTACCAAAAAAAAGAAGAAAAGGATCAAAATGTAGAAGTCATGTATCAAATAAAGGCTGGAAGAAGATTTTGGAAGAGAAAAAGTCAGAGAAATCATTGATTGCTTAAATTTCTCTACATGCTCAAAAAGAGAAGAATATGCAGATCATAGATAGTAGATATTCACGCCACATGACTAGAGATAAATGTAAGTTCATGAATTTCAAGAAATTTGAAGGAGGTTATGTGACTTGGAAATAATTCTATTGCCAAAATCACCAATAAGGGTACTTTGAGTCTTGATGGTGATACAAGACAAAGACACATGATGTTTTGTATGTTGAAAGCCTAAAACATAATATTTAAAGTGAAATTCACATGTGTGATAAAGGTTATAAGATATCATTTAGTGTTGAAGGCTATGAAATCAAGAAATAAAGTACTAGAGAACTAATTGTAGAAGGAAGCAGGACAAACAATGACATATATCATCTCAGCGAGCTGAATGGATAAAATTGTCTTATTGTGTAGAGAGAAGAAAGTTGGCATTGGAACAAAAGGTTGGGAAATATTAATTTTGATGATATTGTAAAGATTAGCTTAGGAGGAATGGTCTGATATATGCCAAAGATTAAGAAGCTTCAATCTACCAGCTACAAACCATGTCATGAAGGAAAACAGACAAAAAGTAGATTTCTTGCTAAGGAGTATTCTACATCAAAACCATTGGATTTGGTCAATACGAATCTCTGCAGACCAATAAAGATAAAGATTCTACAAGGTGATAGGTATTTCATGATGCTTATTGATGATTACACTAGAATGACTTAGATTACTTTTTAAAAAGAGAAGTTAGAAGCTTTTGAGAAGTTTAAGGCATTCAAGGCATTAGTAGAGAATGAAACTGAAAGAACAATTGAGGTTTTGAGATCAGACAGAGGTGGAGAATTCACTTATGACAGGTATGACAAATTCTATGAAGAGCATGAGATCCAGAGGAAATTTTATGGTCCTAGGATTCCACAACAAAATGGATTTGTAGAAAGGAAGAACCAAACTATACAAGAGATGGCAATAAAAGTTTTGTGTCAAGAAAATCTACCAGATATGTATTGGAGAGAAGCGGTTCAAAATGAGGTATATATCTTGAACAAAGTTTAGAACAGATGTAAGAATGATAACACACCATATGAGTTATGGAGAGGAAGACCAACTTTAGTCATATGTAAAAATATTTGGAAGCAAATGCTACATCAAAAGGGATGAAGAAAATTTGGGTAAGTTTGATTCCATATTTGGTGAAGGCATTTTTCTTGGTTATTCTTTGAAAAAAAAAGCATATAGATATTACAAAAAAAGGCTAAAGAGGATTGTGGAAAGTGCAAATGTGAGAGTTGATGAAACAATTTAGTCTATTGGTACTTCGAAAATAGAAGATGATGAAGAACCAATCCACAACAATGATGAAGATTCATAAGTTGTTAAAAAAAATCTAGAAAAATATGTTGAAAAGAATCACTCTGAAGACCAAATTATAGGAGATAAAGATAGTGGGGTTCAAATCCAGAGGAGAATTGAGAAGGAAACTAATCAAGTACATTTTTCTCTTCTATCAAAGATAAAACCAAAGTTTTATAAAGAAGAAAGCAAAGAGAAAGGTTGGATAGAAGATATAAGGAAGAACTGAATCAGATCAAGAAGAATGATACTTGGGAACTAGTCCCAAGACCTAAAGGAAAGAATATGATTGGAACCAAGTGGGTTTTTAGAAACAAGATAAATGAAGAAGGTGAAGTGATTCATAACAAGGCTAGACTTGTGTGCAAAGGATATACTCCTGGGTTAAAGGCGTAGATTTTGAAGAGACATTTGCTTTGGTAGCAAGACTTGAAGCAATCAAGATGTTTTTAGCTCTTTCAGTATTCAAGAATTTTAATGTATACCAGATGGATGTTAAGTTGACATTTTTGAGTGGACAACTAGAAGAAGAGGTCTACATTGAACAATCGAAAGGATTTCAATGTTCTGAAAATCTGAGTTATGTGTGTAGATTGAAGAAGGCTCTATATGAACTCAAACAAGCTTCTAGAGCTTGGTATCCAAGGTTGGATGGATACTTGCAGCAACAAGGGTTCCAAAGAGGAAGGGCAAATAGTAATCTATACATAAAAATAGAAGGTGATCAATTGTTGATAGTTGTGGTCTATGTAGATGATATCATTTTTGGTGGTAGTAGTGATGACATGTGCAAGGTGTTTTAGAAGGGAATGTAGAGTGAGTTTGAAATGTCAATGCTATGTGAATGATCTTTCTTTCTTAGGTTGCAAATTACACAATCGAACAAAGGCATATTCATTTCCAAGAACAAGTACATAAAGGAGATGCTAAGTAAGTTTGGTATGGAAGACTACAAACTGGTGGGTACACTTATGGTTACAATATGCAAGTGTTAGAGATTGTAGGTAATAATTTATCAATTAAATGCAAACAAATTATGAAAACATAGCAGATTTATAAAACCTAGAAAAATGGAAAACAAGAAGACAACACAAAGATTTAACGTGGTTCACACAAATCTAGACTACAGAGTAAAAAAAAAAGTTGTGTCACACTTTATAAAGGAAACAACCAACATTAATCCAACTTTTAAACTTGAATCACTAAAAAGTGGCATACATGTTTTGAATTTTGAAATGATGTAAACTAGTAAAATATGTATTTTTTTAGTATATTTCATGTTTGTATTTTTTTTACAAAAATAAAAAAATATTTTAAACTAATTTTTAATAAATTAACACTATAATTTAGTTGCTAATATAATGCTTAAAAATGAAGTTGCATGAGACATCAAACTTTTTATAGTAAATTTTGTGTCTTTTTTCTTTCAAATTTTTTATGTGTATTTATAACTTGAAACTTTAGTGCATGGATATATTTTTTTCCAATTTTGATAAATACATATTTTAAATAAATATTAAAATGTGTGTGAATCAAAAAATAGTTGTTTCCTTTGGATGTCAACTTCCATATTAAACATTTAAAATGGAAAAAAATTATACCATCTTGAAATAGATTCTTTTATCTAGTGCATCATATTTTTAAATTTTTTTTAATAAGTTTTAGTATTTTTCCTTAGCATGGTAATCAACCTAATATTTTGTGTTGATAACCTACTTTTAGTAAAAATAAAATATAAAATATAAATAATAATTAAAATATTAAAATAAATATGTTTTTGAAAACTACACTTATGGATCTACAAAAGGGTATTTTTATATTTAAAAAAAATGTTATATACATTAGTAGGAGTTATTGAAACTTCAAGTTTTTCAAATAATATTAATTTTTTGGTAAATTGGACTCAAAGTGGTGCTCCAAATATTTTCAGCCAACAATTTTAGTTGAAAACATTGTGGAAGTATCTAACTTAGCTAGAATGAATCTTACTAGATCATATATTTGACCAAAATTGATTTTTAATTAGAAATACTTAAATTCAGTTGTGATGATAAGTTGGCTGGAAGTGTGGCACAACTTTGTGCTTTTACCCTATGTCCACCAACAGAGGGTCTAATATATATTAAAATTCTAGCAAAAATATTTATAGAAATATGCAACATCTGCAACTTGCAACAACATTTTTCATCACATTTTAACACTGTTGTTTCTTTCACAGCCTTTATTGTGGGTACCTATGACACTTCTTACATTTTTCCAGCCACAAAACTGTAAATTTCTGCTAATGTTTTTTATGCCCAACAACCATAAATAACCCCAAAAATGTGCAGAAAATACCTTCCCACATGCATGTAGCAACTCATGCAACCAATAACTCCTTTCTTTTTGGATGGTTATAATTAATTTTAATCATTTATACAAGAGTACAACAATTATTTAATAAAAATAATGGTGAATATTCTTAGCATCTGAGTCTAGTTGGTCTCCATAACACTATAATCTCCCACTTGGAGACTGATCAAACTCTACACCATACCATCTCCCACTTGGAGATTGATCATAACACCATTTCCCTTGTAACTCCCACTGGGAATAAGTACTTTGGACCCTACTGCTTTGTTTTATTGTTAACTTCAACCTTGAAGGCCAACCAAAGCTGAAGAGGAGCTCAACTTCTCCCTTGTCACCACCTTGGTAAACATATCCACTAGATTGTCATTCATATGAATCTTCTCTAGCCTTACTTGTCCATCCTCCAACACTGACCGAATGAAATGATATCTCAACTGTATGTGTTTCGTTTTAGAGTGCAAGACATAGTTCTTTGCAAGATGTATAGCACTTTGACTATCCATAAACAAGTAATTTCTAGTTTGTTGTTTTCCCAATTCTTCCATGAAAAAAATTATCCATATCATCTCCTTTGTCACCTTTGTTGCAACAACATACTCTGCCTCTGTGGTAGATAAAACAACTACCTTTTGCAATCGAGAAATCCAACTTACTATTGTCCCACCAACTGTAAATACATAACTTGTGGTACTTTGCCTGGTATCAATACCCCCTACCAAATCTAAGTCAACATAGCCTCTTAAATCAATATTAAAGCCCCTAAAATATAAAAAATTATTAAATGTACCTCTCAAATACCCAAGAACCCATTTTTACCACATTCCAATGCTCTATTCTAGGATTACTCATATACCTGCTAACAACTCCTACGACATGTGCAATATACGGTCTTGTGCATACCATGGCGTACATTAAACATCCTACAACTGAGGCATATGGTACCTTGGAAATTTTATCCTCCTCTTGTATCTTTAGAAACATATCCTTAGTCAATTTGAAATGACTCGGCAAAGGTGTGCTGAAAGCTTTTGCATTTACCATGTGAAATCTCTGCAACACCTTTTTAACATAATTAGCCTGAGATAAAAACATTTTTTTGTTTTTCCTATCTTTGGTAATCTTCATACCAAGGATTTGATTTGCTGCCCCCAAATCCTTCATAGCAAATGAATTTGCTAATTGCTATTTTAACTCCCTTATGTGATCCATGTTAGACCTCGCTACAAGCATATCATCAACATATAAACATAAAATAATGTAGCTATCATCATCTAACCTCTTAAAATAAACACAATGGTTTGAATTACAATGATTCTAGCCTTGCTCGGCCATAAAACTATCAAATTTAATATACCATTACCGAGGTGCTTGCTTCAAGCCATATAATTTTTTCTTCAATCTGTACACCAATTTCTCCTTACCTTTGACCTCAAATCCTTGTGGTTTTTCCATATATATTGCTTCCTCCAAATTACCATGGTGAAAAGTAGTTTTAAAATCTAGTTGTTCCAAATGCAAATCTTCAACAACCACAATACTTAAAACAATACGAATAGAAGTCAGTTTAACAACTAGAAAAAATATTTCATCAAAATCAATGCCTTTTTTCTATGCAAATCCTCTTACAACTAACCTAGCTTTAAATATTTTCTTACCTCCATCTTCCTCTTTCAACCTATAAACCCATTTATTTGGTAAATCATTTTTACTTGCAGGAAAATTGCATAATTCCCAAGTCTGATTTCTCATTAAGGGGTCCATTTCTTCTTCCATTCCATGCTCCCACTAAGGCTTGGCATCCACCTACACAGATTCATCATAACATTCTGGTTCACTAGCATCAGTTAATAAAATAGAATACAAAGAGGGAGAACATTTTTCTGGAGGTCTACTTATCCTTGAAGATCATCTAACATTCACTAGAGTTTATGGTTTTTGATGTTGATGTTGTTGGAGAGCATGAGGAACCACTGGCACATCACTATTCAAAGTATCATCCAACACTACATAATCATTTTCTTTCTTCTCATGCTGCTGCAACTGATCTTTGTACAACACCTTCTTATTGAATATGACATCCCTGCTTCTCACAATTTTCTGATTTTCAAAATCCCAAAGCCTATAACCAAATTCATCAATGCCATATCCAAAAAAAAAATATTTCTTTGACTTAGCTTCCAACTTGGTTCTATTTTTAGAATCTACATGTGCAAATGCTTCACAATCGATGGTTATGAGAAAAGAATAACCCACTTTCTTACCTGTCCATGCTTCCTCTGAAATATCACAACCCAAAGGACTAGAGGATCCTCTATTAATTAAATAAACAGTAATGTTTACATCCTCTTCCCACATGTTTAAAGGTAGCCCAACATGCAATCTCATAGTCTATGCACATTCCATTAATGTTCTATTCACACACTCAACCACTCCATTTTCTTGTGGAGTCCTTGGAATCATTTTTTGCCTACGAATACCATTAGAGGAACAATAATCTTCCAACTCTTTTCTGCAATACTCACCACCATTGTCAGATCAGAGACATTTTAATCTTTTACTTGTCTCATTCTCAACCAAGCCCTTTCAATTTTTAAAAATTTCAAATACATCAAATTTCTACCTAAAGAAATAAATCCAAACCTTCCTAGTTGCATCATCTATGAATGTAACATAATACCGAGAGCCACCGAGAGAAGATACTTGAGTTGGTCCCCACACATCCATATGTACAAGCTTTAATTTCTCGTCTTTCTTTTGCTTCCCATCCTTGAGAAAACTAACTCTCTTATGTTTATCATACACACAAATTTCATAGAAATCTATATTAACACATTTTAGACCTACTAAAAATTTCTTTGAATGAAGAAATTTCATACCTTTTTCACTCATATTCCCAAGTCTATTATGCCACAGTGTTGATTTAGAAACCACAACAATTGTCTGAATTTCTACCTGTTGACCTGCAACAACTATTCCTAAACATTGACTTTTCTCTACAACAACTAAAGTAGAAGGAATAGTATGACCTGTACAAAGATATAAGGTGCCTACTTTCACACCTTTTGCTACCACTAAGGCACCTTTTGTAACCTTCCAATTTTTATCATTAAAAGTAACAACACAACCTTCATCACCTAGCTTCCCTATTGAAATTAGATTTCTACTTAACCTTGGAACGTGCCTTACCTCATGTAGTAGCCAATTATTCCAATTTTGCAACTTTATCCCAATTCTTCCCTTTCCAACAATCTGTCAGGGTTCGTTATCTCCTAAATAAACCAATCCAAAATCCCCTTGGACATAATCAAGAATATAACTTCTATGCGGTGTAGCATGAAATGAAGCCCTTGAATCTAACACCCAATAATCATCAGCATTGTCAAGGGATAAAATCAAGGCATCATCATTAGATTTATTACTTACCACATTTTCCTCCTTATTTCCTTCATTTTGTCTCCTTTATTCTTCTGAGACTAGCAATCTTTCTTTAAATGACCTAACTTCCCATAGTACCAGCAATCCTTTTTTTATTTGGATTGGGACCTCTTGTCCTTTGATTTTCCTCATGACTTCTCATGACCTCCAGAATTCTTTCCTCTCCTTTGTTCTACCCCTGCTTTTTGCATTCAAAATATTGCTTGATGTAGATGCACCACCTGAGCTTTTTGTACGAATTTTCTCGCTCAAAATAACACCAACAACATCATCAAATTTCAGCGTATTTGAACCAAAAATAGAATTACTAACCACCATTACCAAGCTATTCTAGCTTTTAGACAAAGAACACAGAATCAAAAGAGCCCTAA